>CM021248.1:15571981-15762749 GCA_010577795.1 Isatis tinctoria | reverse complement strand
GTGGTAGGTTAGTCTATTTGGCTTAATCGGAAATCTCTTTGGTTCTCGGAGAAGTTGTAGGCTTTGTTTGCTTTGGTTTTGAGGGTGGGCCTTTCGATCATTGCTCGTGGCAACTAAAATGAGGACTCCAGTTCTTTGGAGCTGTGGCATAAACGGGATGGTCTGCGTTTTGGCGTGTGATTGCAGCTTTACCGTCTGGATTTGCTCAATTCTTATTTTGTTTTCTTTTTCTTTTTCGTGTCATGATTGCATTATTGGTTGTTCTAATTTTGTCTTCGTACTGTTGTCAGTAGTTTTTGGGTTGTTCTATTTTTCTTTATTGTATATATGTTGTTGTCAAAAACTCAAAATTGGTATAAAATTTAACATTTTACCCAAAAAAAAGAAATGTCTCTTAAACTAGTTGGAATATTCTCTATGTAAGTGGCGAGTTGGGTGGGCATTAAATAATGATCGGCATAAATATTTCTACAGCTTAATAATAATAGAAATAAATTAAAATATCCAAAAATTACCAGTATTTATCGTATTGTTATCACTTATCAGTCCCGTCTTTACCTTTCATGTTACTATGTTTTCATGTTACTATGTTTGACAACAAATATTTCATGGACGAAGTTCTCAACGTCGATTTTCGAAGTTTCATAATTTTCCAGTGCCGGAATATACGGTGGTCGTGATATGGAGAGTAATTGTTCCGGAAAGAGTCAGGGCGTTTCTCTGGCTGATTACAAGCCAGGTTATAATGACAAATGTTGAAAGACGGCGCAAACATATTAGTGATTCTGGTATTTGTCAGATTTGCAAAGGTGGTGAGGAAACAATAATTCATGTTTTGCGGGATTGTCCGGCGATAGCTGGCATTTGGAATCGACTGGTGGTGGCAAGGAACAGGGCAAGTTTTTTCAGTAAGTCTCTACTCGAATGGGTATACGTGAATATTAGGGACCATCAGGAGAGAGATGGAGTCCCATGGAGCACTCTTTTCAGTATGATTGTGTGGTGGGGATAGAAATGGCATTGTGGAAATGTGTTTGGGACCAATGCTAAGTGTCGAGATCGCTTACGTTTTGTGAAGGATGTGGCAAAAGATGTCTTCCTTGCCCACACGAACATGAAGCCGGCACACAGAGTGATTGCGCGGGAGATGAGGAACGTTGCTTGGACTCTACCGCAGGCTGGATGGGTCAAGTTGAACACTGACGGTGCTTCTCATGGTAATCCGAGACTTGCCTCAGCTGGGGGTGTATTACGGGATGAGCATGGGAGATGGATTCGCGGTTTTGCTCTTAATATTGGGATGTGCTCTGCGCCCCTTGCGGAGTTATGGGGAGTTTATTATGGTCTTTGTTTGGCTTGGGATCAAAAGGTTCCGCAGTTGAAATTGGAGGTGGATTCAGAACTGGTTGTTGGTTTTCTTCGGACAGGGATAAGTCCTTCTCATCTCCTGTCGTTCCTAGTACATATGTGCTATGGCTTCCCCTCAAAGGACTGGTCAGTCCGAATTACTCATGTTTATAGGGAGGGTAACCGTCTTGCGGATGGGTTAGCTAACCTTGCCTTTTCACAGCCCTTAGGGTTTCTGTTGTTTGATTCTTGTCCTAGCTTTTGCCTTACGTTGTTAGATGAGGATTTAAGGGGTTCTACGAACCCAAGACTCGTCCAAGTGTTTCGTTGATTATTATCTTTTAATACATTAAGGGAGACTCGTCTCCCCTCTTCTACCAAAAAAAAAAAGATCCCAATCCAACCCACTGAAGAAATCGTGGCCCTTGATTCCTTCCACACTAATCCTACGGCAAGGATCCTTCTCCAACAGTTTACTTAACAAGTCTCTCAACGTTGTCGTTTCACCGACCAAACACGGCGGTTCGGTCAAAATCTTAAAGAACGTCTCTTTCCTGTTGGATCCCCCAAACGGCGTCGTTCCGTACAACATCTTATACAAAACCACTCCCAACGACCACCAATCGACGTCGAAGTCGTGACCACTCCTGGTGATCACCTCTGGTGCAACGTACTCCTCAGTTCCAACTAACGAATTTGACTTCGCTACGAACGAGTCCGACTCAGCGGAAACCGAGTGAGACTCGTCCGGTGAGATTTCCGAGTTGCAGAAACCGAAAAACAGGAAAAACCTTTCCTTTTTCGTTGCTGCCGTTGCCGGTGAAGGTTGCGGCGGCGTTCTTGGAGGAAGAGTCGTGGAGAGATCGAAATCAACAAAGCATCAAATGACCATCTTCTTGAATCATCACATTGTCCGGTTTCAAATCTCTGTATATGATTCCTTGATTATGCAAATACTCAACTGCAATTACAAGCTCCGCTGCGTAAAATCTGATCAAGAATTCAAAAATTAATAACAAGAATCCGTTTAACATACTCGAAACATCGATTTGCTGGTTTAGTCGAATGGTTACCTTATGATTTCATCGGATCGGAGAACATTCCTTCAGATTGTTTCTTCCTCATAGAATTGATATCTCGTCCAGGACAGTAATCGATAGCGTAACCGACAACTTTATCTGTTGTTAAAACACCATGGAGACGAGGAAACAGAGGATGGTCGAGTTTAGACAATACTCCTTGCTCGAAACTTACGTGTCTGTTCTTCTTGATTGATTCTTTGCATATGACTTTTAAAGCAAGCCATTTGTTGGAGATGCTGTTGGATCTCACTAAGAAGACAAATCCTCTTGAGCCACGGCCTAGTGGTGAGAAAACTTGAAGTTGGTCGAAATTGAGAGTTGTGATCTGATTTTCCGGTGGGTGATTGTCGTCTCTCATCGCCGGAATAATCAGAGTTTTTTTTTGGTTCTTGTCTCTGTCTCTTTTGATTTTTGATGTTAGGTTGTTGTAAACAGCTTTATAGAATAGAAAAGAAAGGTTCACTTGTTTCGATTTATGTTTATGTTTCCTTGCCCGGAAAGACTTAAAACTAAAACGTAGTAAATATTCTTAACGTTGATTTTAGGCTTTTAGCCTTTTACCATTGAGCTCCTTTCCGAATCATTAAGCACTTTCTTATCAACGCATCAAATGTAATAAAGTGTTTTTTTTTAATTGTAATGTTATTTACAAAAATTACAGGAAAAAAAAACTGGAATGTAAAAGGTGTAACCGTGAAAGTTAGAAAAAAAAAACCTAATAATTTTTTTTGTAGGACAAATTTATATTAATGATGATATTTGTCTACAGATATACATTCAGGAAGGAATGTAGGACAAGAATCAAATAGTTGCCACATTGGCTGAATAGTTAGTATCTTTTCTGCCAAAGTATCTGCTACCATATTGCAAGTTCTTCTGTGAAAAGAGAAGAGAGCCTGTGAAAATTGATGTTGCCACTGTCGCGCAGTTATAATATAATGCTTGAACCGTATATTATGACTTTCCTTTGTTAATAGCTTGTTGATATTCAAGTTGTCTCCTTCAAAGATAATATGGTGATATCCTAATGCCCATGCTGCCTGCCTCGCCCAGAGTAGTGCTGTAAATTCTGATTATGTAGCTGTATGTCGACCCACAAACTTGCCCATTCCACTCTGTAAGAAGTCTCCTGAGGAATATTGAATGATCCATCGAATACCTGAATCCCTTTTCCCCAGGTGATGAGATGCATCATAGTTAATTTTAACCCAGCCATGTGGTGGAACCGACCAAGAATCATTCTGAAATTGATGTCGAGACTGTATCCTGAAGGTATCCGATTCTGTTGAAGCGATAATCCATTCTTGTGTGTCCTCATTTGCTTTTCGCAAGGTCTCATATATAGAAGACATATTATTGTTGAACACCAGATCATTTCTACTCTTCCATATCCTCCTGAGGATATAAAAACAGAGTGTTTGTTGAGTCTCAGTTAGACCTATACTTTTGTGTAGGGACAGTATATAGTCGGTCTTTAAAGTTGTCGAAAGCTGGTCGTCATCTAAGACATGATTGAGGAAACCTGATGTTTGCCAAATATCTTGTGCAAAAGGGCACTCGAAGAAGAGGTGATTTACTGTTTCTATATCCTGTTGACATCTCTGACAAGTTGGATCAACCAAAATTTTTCGATGGATGAGGTTTGCCTTAACTGGGATGATGTTGGAAGTCATTCTCCATAAAAAATGATGTAGTTTTAGCGGTAGATGTGATTGCCATAGAGATTTTGCAATATCAGGGTTATCTGCTAGTGGTGGCCGTGCCTAAGTTAAATCATTTTGCTGAATCATATGGTATCCGGCTTTAACTGAATATTGGCCATCCACTGTTAGAGGCCACACTAACTGATCCTGAGTCGGAACAAGGGGTAGGAATTGTTTGAGAATGATAGAGTGATCCTCCTGCTCAATCAACTCATGCAGCTCCGTTTCATTCCAAGTGTTATTATAAGGGTCAATAAGAGTACTAACCATAAGCGATGGATTTGTATATGGAAGTAGACGAGGAGCACGTGGTGGGGATGTTTGGAGCCAAGTATCAGACAGACGTGTAGAGCGACCATCACCAATGTCTTTAAGTACTCCTTGCGAGATTAATTCACAGCCAAATAGAAGAGATTGCCACCAATAAGAAGTCTGTGAACCCTTCCTTGCTTGTAAAATGTGTTTATTCTTGAAGTATCGATGTTGTAGTACTCTGTATAGGAGGCCTTGTGGTCGTTGAATTAGTCTCCATACTTGATTTGCTATAAGAGTGCTTGATTGAACGAATGAAAATTCCTAAATCCGAGTCCGCCATAATCCTTTGAGCAAGCCATTTTCTTCCATGAAAGCCAAGCCATCTTGCGTTTACCGTCGTTGAGTCCCCAACAAAAAGATGAAAGTATACCATCCAATTCATTGCATAGTTCCATCGGAATCTTGAAACACTGCATTGTGAAAACCGGCATTGCTGTTGCAACAGCTTTAATTAGTGTTTCTTTCCCGGCCTGTGAAAGGAAACGATTCTGCCATCCATTTATCTTTTGAAGAACATTTTCTTTTATAAAAGCAAAGGCCTCTGTCTTTTTTCTGCCAAGCTGCTCAGGTAATCCCAGATACTTTCCTCCTCCTCCAGTATTAGGGATTTGTAGGAAACGTTTAATTTCTTCCCGTGTGTGATGGAAAACGTTTTCACCAAAAATGATTGATGACTTCTCAAAGTTGATGAGTTGACCCGATGCCTTTGCATACAAATCAAATATATGCCACAGGTTCCGGCTGCTTTTGTGATCAGCTTTGAGAAAAAACAAGGAGTCATCTGCAAACAGAAGGTGGGATATAGGAGGTCCACCAATTGAAAGTCTTATTGGTTGAATGGCATTTGTAGTGGTAGCTTTGGATAGCAGGGAACTCAATACATCAGCGCAGAGAATGAACAAATATGGAGACAGAGGATCGCCTTGACGCAAACCCCGAGATGCATTGAAATGACCGTGAGGACTACCGTTTATTAACACAGAGAAAGAAACTGAAGTGATGCAAGCCATAATCCAGGAGATCCATTTTTCACGAAACCCTTCTTCCGCATAACCTCCTCTAAGAATTGCCACTCAATCCTATCATATGCTTTACTAATATCTGTTTTAACACCAATATACGAAGTAGAGCATCATCGTTGTACCTTTAATGAATGCATAGCTTCATGTGCCAGGAGTATATTATCTCTGATGTGGCGCCCCGGTATAAATGCGGCTTGTTGATTCGATACTATGTCGCCAGGACTTGACTTTAGTCGGAGTACAAGGAGCTTTGATATGACTTTGTAAACCACATTACAAAGGGCGATAGAACGGAAATCCTTCGTAGTGAGTGGAGGGTTGACTTTTGGTATTAGGCACATATTAGTATGATTTAGCGAATCTGGCATCATACCTGTGTCCATAAACTCATGACCTCTTCTGGAGTAGCTGGTCAAGTTAAGATACCGTGTATGAGCTTCATCAATCCGACAAATCAGTTGTCTAATTTTCGTAGACGAGTTTGCTGGAGATGATCGTTTCCAGTCTGAAATAAAATGATGTGCCCTCTCGATACATCTAGTAATAGGAACACCTTCTTGTTGCAGTCCAGATATCCATCCTTACTGGACAATTTTTTGGAAGTCTGGCTTATCACAATAATGGCTGTCAAAAATGAATTGTTTATTGCCTCTGTCTAAGAGTCTATGTATTCGGATTACCGCAGGTATATGATCAGATTCTACAAGTTCCAGATACTGAACCAGGGAAGCAGGTTACTCAGCAAACCATTCAGCATTAGCAAAAGCTCGATCTAACCAACTATCGATCGCATAAGTACCTCGTTTACCCAACCACATCATATTGTTACCCGAGAAAGGCAAATCTCTGAAACCACAATTATGAACCATATTGTTGAAATGCTTTAGACTCCATGGTTCACGAGGTATACCTCCTCTTGTTTCTGATGCTCTTAATATATCATTGAAGTCTCCGCATAAGAACCATGGACCAGTTCGTGTTTGGGCTAAGGTTTCAAGACGATCCCACAATACTCGCCTTAACATTCGAATTGGATTTTCATAAACAAAGGAGAAGTAGAAAGATTGATCTTTATTGATGATTTTACAATCGATCATTCTTACATCTGAGGAACTAAACGGGATCCCAAATCTTGAACAACCGCAACAGGATTCTTAGTCTCTATCAGGAAGAGTATGTCCGGGGAGAAAGTTGCCTTTATCCCTTTGAGGCGTCAAACTACCGTGGACTCCTTCAAGCCACAGCTTTCCAAAAGGTTGTGATCATTCCGAAGCCTGTGGTTTCTGGACCACCGTGCCATCTCGGTCATTGTTCGGGAAACTGTTGGGACTTTTTGGACGAGAAGTGCTTGTCTCAAAGTCGTTTGGAAACACAAACCAATCACAGACTTTGTGGACATCAGCAGTGAAACGACGACGTTTAGATGATGTTACTTCATAGTCATCAGAGAGAATGGTTTGTCGCTGGGCAGAAGCCACAGGCATGCGTCGCGGAGAGGCAGAGGCTGAAGTCGTTTTGCGTTTCTTTGGTGTCCCTTGGGAAGTCTCTATGGTGTCTTCTGGAGGATCAGAGTTTGTGGGTGGTTCTTCATTGTCAGGAGGCTGCGAAATATGATTGAAACCCGGAGGAACATCTGGATCTTGGTCAGTAGGGTTGTCTGACATATCTGGAGGCATTGTCAGGCCTTGTGGGCAGACGGTGGCATCCAGAATGCCACGAACTTGGATCCAGAATGGAATGTGGTTGAGTTCATCATCTTGATGTCCAGCCCACCATCGTTGGAGTGACACTATCCACTCATTAAAAGACCATGGACCACACCGGAGCATAGAGTGCATTGAGTCTTCAGATGTGAACACAAACTGGACTTTCTTCTTTTCCATAATCCGACCAATGACTTCGTCACTTCTTTTCCAGAATCCGACCAATGAATTTTTGAATTTTCAAATTTAATTATATGAAATCTGTTTAAAAAAACTAAATGAGTTTTTTTTTTGTCATTTTAAGAATTGATGAGATTTTTAGAAATTTTAAATAGATTGATGAGATTTTTAGAAATTTTATGAAGTTCTTAGAAATTCTATTAATTATTTTAAATTCTATGAGTTTTTCAAGTTTTAACATTTTATAAAAAAATTTACAAAGTTTTGAAATGTTATGAAATTTTTTCATTTTTTTTTAAAAAAATTATGAATTTTATTAAAATAATTTTGAAAGTTTTTCAAATTTTATGATTTTTTTATAATTTTACTACATTTCTTGAAATTTTATTAAATTTTATGAATTTTAATGATTTTGTTTTAAGAAATATTTTGAAATATTTAAATATTATCGAATTTTCTTGATTTGTCCATGAGATATATGAGATTTGTTGAATTTTTTTGAAAAAATTTCAAAAATTTTAAATTGTTTTCAAAATTGTTGAATGTAACAGTTGTTTTTTACAGATGTCACAACAGCAGGCTCGTAACCATTATTCGACCTACATAAGTAGGCCGAATCTTTCGGTACCTCGTACACCTGGACTCGGTACGAATACGAGTATTAGTTCTCAGACCGCCGGCGCAGGGTCGCATATTCCTGTTTTGCACCCCGGAGGACAAAGTCCATCTTCTTCTCCTCAGATGTCGCTCAATTTTCCTGCAACCCGAGAAGAAGCGCAGCATGAGGCCGCACAGGCCAGTCCGGCTTCTGATATTTTCCCTCATCTTATGGTCGACGATATTCTTGCTAGTCTTGGCCATGATCGTTTGCCAAAACTAGATCTGAAGCGTCTTCCGGGGACACTATGATAATTTATTTACTTATTTTGTCTACTAAACAGTTTGTTTTGTAGGTTTGATGACGACGGCTCGGTAGCTTCCACCGTCCGAGCTATCTTTGAAAGGGATCTTAAAGAGGCGGCTCCTAATATATCCCATACTCCGAGCACTACCATTGACCGGTGGTTTAAGACTTTCGCTGTAAGTTTTTACTATTATTGTATTATTCTTTTTAGTTTAATTTTCTAATGTCTCATTCCCAGTTTTATTGTTTTCTTACAGCAACATTATCATTGGGATAATGTTGTTGGCAAATTGGGGAAATCAGAGTTTAGGAAGAAGCTTGGCGCCCAGATGAGGTGCCAAATAGGTCGGTGGAAGGAAAACTGGAAGGCTGGCCAACCCGGCCCCGAGTGGCTTGATCCCGGTGTCTGGAATGGGTTGGTCGCTTATTGGGAGTTGCCTTCATCTGAATCAAAGAGTGCGAAAGCCTCGTCGTCTTAACGTTTATCCGGCGTCCCCCCCTCCCCCCCCCCCGGTAAAAAGGCTTCTACGCATAGTTCCGGACATACATCTTACAAAGCTCGGGCACGGAACAAGTAAGTTTTTGATTTCTAAGGTTTAATTTTTTTATTATATAGATCATTATAGTTGTTTATAATTTTGCAGTGTAAGCGGACCGGTGATTCTGACCCGGATTTGCTTAAGATTCTCGAGGAATCCAAACGCAATCCGGACGGTACGTTTATCGACGAAACTTCGGAGCAGCTCTACAACGATGTCACCTCGAAGACGGATGACTTCACCCAGACTTCCGAAGATCCCGAGAGCGTCGGTTCTGTTCATGTTCTTACTCCGGTCGAGAAGAACAAAATCTTCCTCGAGGTATTATAAATTTTTATATTTATTTCAATCCTATTTTAAAATATTTTATTTATTATTTCCTTTTTTTTCAGTGCGCACCTCGAAAAAAAGGAAGGATTTTTGGAATTGGTTCTTTACAGACCGATATCGAGCGCTCCCCTGCTTTTTCTTGCCCCGGAAGAGGGACATATCCTCATCTTCAAGATATCATCCATAGCTAGCAGCAAAGCATCAATAGCCAGGACGAGGTCATTACAGAGCTTCGCGATAACATGCATAAGCTTTTGCAATATATAGTGGGAAAAAATTCAGGTGCGGCTTCTTTATTTGGGAATTTGATGCCCTAACCTTCTACATCCACCGAGAACGGGAACGAATGCGACAGAAATGGAACCGGGAACAACGATGGAACCAACACTACTCCTTCTGCTTAGTTATATAATAAATACTTTTTTTGTATTAAATTTTTAATTTTTAAATTTTAAATATATTTTTAATTTATAAATTAGTATTTCTTTTATATTTTTTTAATAATTTTTTCGGTCTCGTCGCAAATCCGTCGCAAAGCACTTCGCGACAAAGACACACAAGTTGCAAAGCTGTCGCAAGACTTGTTACGTTTTTGGTTCCATCGCAATGCTTGTGACGTGATTGCGACTGATATGCCTTTGCGACGCCCGTATCGCGACGGATTGGAAAATGTCGCAACTCCGTCGCCATACCCATGTGGCGATGGGTTTGCGACGGATTTGGCCGTCGCAATGCTGATGTTTTCTTGTAGTTAGTTTAGTAGAACTCTTGATATAAATATACGATTTTATAAGTTTCACATTGTAAATATTTTAAAATTTCCATTTGTTATTAGAGAAATAATTTTTACACTTTCAAATAGGCTCTGTCCAATAAAATTGTAGGCCCTAATCAAGGGAAAAAAAACAAATTTGCACAGGGCCTGTCCAACAAAATTGTTGGCCATAATCAAGAAAAATATATATTTTTTAAAGGTTAATTAGCTGGATAACACACTTGAATATGTAAATTTAAGAAGTAGCATATATGAACGCAAATTTAGGTAAATAACCAAATAACAGAAGGGATGACAATATGCCATCAAGTTCACTATAGTTCACTGTAGTTCAATATAGTAGTGTGGTCAATATAGTTAACTTAGTGAACTATATAGTTAAGTAAACTATATAGTAAAATAACTAAACTATATTATAACTTACGATTGATGCATATTACTAGCGTGCTCGATATAGTTCACTAAATTTCAATATAGTTCACTATCATATTTTTAACTAGCTTTATAGTTTGCAGGTTTGAAGTGAATAGTTCACCGGCAGACGGAGACCTATTAACAAAAGATGGGGTCAGCTGACCCCAGAAAAATCTTTTTTCAAAAAAAATTAGTATAATTGTTTTTGATTTTGTATTTATATTAATTTGTTGAACCCACTAAAATTTATTTTTCTCTACTATATTTTATGTTGAACCCATAAAAAACAATTTTTAACAACCCACTAAAAGCCCACTTTTCGTTTTTCTGTTTTTAATTAGAAAATGAAAGCATGCCCAATTTTTTTTTTTTTTCTGAACAACTTAACCTATGTCACATTCTAATTATTGATTAAAACTTACGGCTTCTTCTCCCCCATCGTCATCATCTCTTCCCATCGTCATCATCTCTGTCATCATCTATTATTTGGCTGTCGTCATCTGTTTTGGCTTGGCTGATCTCATCTCCACGCACAATAGAATGTAAGAAACATTTGGAATATTAAAATTGTGAATATTTTTTCAAACTTGTTAAGTCGAAAAGAGCTATAGTTGAAGTACTTAATATCTTTGGTTTCTTCTATTTCAGACGAAGAAATGGAAAAGTATTTTAAAAGAAAAGAACAATCTTCATCTTCCAGCAATTTAGACGAACCAAGGGATTCTGCCAGTCGAAAAAAACCATCTCCATCTTGCAGCAATTTAGATGATTTACCAAGGGATCCTGCCAATCGAAAAAATAGTGGAATATCATCCGAATCAAAGAGATGAGGTAATATGCAAATACTTGGCTAATGGTCCTTACCAACCCGACGTCATAATTTTGAACAAAAATTGATAGGAGGCCTATCGAGGAGATTTAATGTAGATTGGTTTGATCAATTTCCAGATTGGTTAGAGTATAGTGTGAAGAAAGAAGCAGCTTTTTGTCTGCTTTGTTATTTGTTCAGGGATACTGTTGGTAAAGGCGGAAAAATGATGCATGGAACAATGAAGGGTTCTCTGACTGGAATAAGTTTGAAAGAATTTCAAACCATGCGATTGGTGTTTTTCATAAGAATGCAGCCATGAAGTGTAACAACTTGAGGAAACAAGGCCAATCTATCAAGCGTTGAATAAACAAGATGATATTACGAAGAATGAGTATCGAGTTCGGTTCAATGCTTCCATTGATGCTTCTAGATTCTTATTGGGACAAGGGTTAGCTTTTCATGGTCACGATGAGTCTGAAAATTCTGCAAATAGAGGAAATTTTTTGCAGCTCGTGAAGTACACCGCTGAACAAAATGAAGCAGTGAGTAAGGTTGTTTTAGGAAATGCTTCTGGGAATAATCAAATGATGGCTCCAAAGATTCAGAAAGATATAGTGAACTGTTTTTCAGAAGAAGTAGTCAAATCTGTTATTGAAGAAATTGATCATGATGTTTTTGGTTTATTGGTGGATGAGTCAGCTGATGTTTCTCATAAAGAACAAATGGCGGTAGTGCTTCGCTTTGTTGATAAAAGTGGGATGATAAAAGAGAGATTCATAAATATTACACACGTGAGCGATACATCTTCAGCATCGTGAAAAGCTGCTATTGATTCTTTGTTTGCAAAATATGGACTGAGCATTAAAAAGGTAAGAGGACAAGGGTATGATGGAGCAAGCAATATGAGAGGTGAGTTCAATGGGCTAAGGTCGCTGATCTCAAAAGAAATCCCATCTGCTTATTATGTCCATTGTTTTGCTCACCAACTTCAACTGGTTGGTGTGGCAGTTGCAAAAAAAAACAATTTGGATGTTGGAAATTTCTTTGAGATGAATTCTGCTGAATATTGTGGGAGCATCATGTAAAAGAACAAATAAGATTCGAGAAAGTTATAGAGAAAGGGTAAATGAGGGAATTAGCAATGGTGAATTCAGTACTAGAACAGGGTTGAATCAAGAACTTTCTCTTCAAAGACCAGGGACTACACATTGGAACTCTCACTATAAATCTCTATTGCGTGTGATTGCATTGTTTTCTTCTATTGTTGAGGTTCTCGAGTACATTCAGGATGAAGCCGTAGATAACCAGAAAAGATGTCAAGCATGTGGTCTCATCAACTACTTCCATAGCTTTGATTTTGTGTTTTGTTTGCACATGTTGATACATCTTTTAGGACTCACTGAGAACTTGTCCATGGTGCTGCAAATAAGAGATCAAGATATTTTGAATGCTATATCATTGGTGGAATCAAGTAAGAGACAACTTCAGAAGTTTAGGGATGATGGATTGAATTCTCTCATGGTTAAAGATTCTTCTTTTTGTGAGAACCATGGAATTGAAAAGGTTGACATGGAGAAAGATTTTTTTTGACTCAAGGACACGAAGACAAAAAATAAAAGGAGTATCAAATATGCATCACTACAAGGTTAATTGCTTATATTCGGTTTTGGATTCACAGCTTCAGGAGTTCAACAATCGATTCAATGAGGTGAACACTGGATTGCTTATATGTGCTGCTTCTTTATCTCCCATTGATTCGTTCTCTCAGTTTGACCATTCAAAGTTGTTGAGATTATCTAAGTTCTATCCAGAAAATTTTACTTATTGAGAGTACATATCTCTTGAGCGAGAATTAGATATCTACATCGATAGTGTTCGAAATGATGAAAGATTTACTCACTTGAAGGATCTCGGAGAACTTGCGCGTCTATTGGTGGAAACTCGAAAGCATATGTCACATCCTTTGGTGTATATAGGCTTTTGAAGTTGGTTTTGTTTTTGCTTGTTGCTACTGCAACTGTTGAGAGATGCTTTCAGCAATGAAGATCGTGAAGACTTATCGACGCAATCGAATTGGAGATCAATTCTTGAATGATTGTTTAGTTTGTTTTATCGAGAAAGATGTATTCGAGATTATTACCAATGAGACTGCGATGAAAATATTTCAGGATATGAAAGAAAGCAGAGTGTTTTTTGTAGGATGTTTTTATATATTAAAAGACGATCTTTTTAGTTATGTTTTGACCCCTATAAAAAACAATCCTAGGCCAGCCCCTGCTATAGTTCACTATAGTTCACTGTAGTTCACTAGGTTTGTTTATATAGTTCGGTAAAGTTAAATATAGTTGATTATGTGTATTGTTTATACCAATTGATGAGTGTATAGTAACTGATTTGGTGTTTAATTGTGGCCATTTTAATTCCAAAGTTCTTTCTAATCTTTTTTTCATATGTTTCGTCCAAGTTAAGACAATACTCACTATATATAAAATATAGTTACATATTATAGTTTATTGTTTACTATTTGTGAATATGGTCTAAACATAGTTAACTAAGGTATTACGATAGTTAATTATATATTTAACTATTTTTATTTTGTAGATTAGTCAATTAGTTAGTTTGTTGAGCAAAAAAAAATAATTAAAAGACAAGTGGTCCTAAGTCATTGTTTTGCTAGCGTGTGTTGTGGGTCGAGCCTGCTTTCAATGAACTTTTAAACAGAATAGTGAAAATTAATAGAGATTATAATCTAGTAGCTATGAGATACTTTTATAACTCAAACCTTAATTAAGGTGAATATTGCTTTAGTAAACCGACCGATAGCTATGAGATGCTATCAACCAACAATTCCTCTAATCTAGAAAACAAATATAGAGTGAAGCCTCATAGATTTTCAGCGAATAGCTTTCACAACCCAACTTTTTTTACATACTCTATAAATTGAGCTCTTACAAATGCGATCCAAAATGCAGTCTGGTGCGACTTGGAGTTGGTTTTTCCTTCATAGATTAGAATTTTAAGCTTTCCAACATCTTTAACTTGAGTGTTCTCGATTCTCTCTTAAAACATAGTTTGCTTTATTTCTTCCACGATACATTTGATTTTGGCATTTGATATATCATGGCATTTAGTGTTTTTAACAATGATATAAGTTGTGTTTTTAGAGTCTTTTATGTGTCTTTTGAGTCTTTTAGAGTCTTATATATGTCTAGTACGTTTTGTGATCATTTGGTTGTTTTGGAGTATTGTGGAGTTACTTTGGAGAAGATGCAGAAAAGACCAAAACTCTTTGTAGAGAGAAGATTGCACCTCACTCTTACTCTTTTAATCTACTTGGAAATCCTTTTTTACATATGAGTTTGTTTCTCTGATCATGTCTGAGTAATCCACTTGTTAGATTTAGGGTTTTCCAAAGGTTGATGAAGATTTATTAGAATTGCATGAATTGTTAGGGTAGTCTGTTAAATTCTTCATCTGGATTGTTTTTAATGCTGAATCTGGCTTGATCACCTAGATTTATGAACTTAGGGTAATTAATTGGCATGGAAGTGTGAATGATTCCCTGAAAAGAATTAAGATGAGCAAAACTACTATGTGCAAAGAAATTTGATTAAGGAATTTTGTAAGTGCATGAAACTTGAATTTAATGCTTGTTTGTTTATCTTGAATTTGCAATGAAATTTGGAATTGCAGGATTTCGACATTGATAATTTCCGCAAAACAAAATTGGCTAATTTTACCTTAGAGTTTCTAGTTCAAGAACAGTTCTTGATTAAACCCTTAGCAATTTATCAATTATGTGAATCTGAATCTTCGTGCGAATTGTCCCTAGGTCTAGCGCTTTTCTCTGATTGACTTTTTCGTTTTTACATTTTTCCGTGTTATTTTTATTGGGTTCAAAACCCACACTCTCGAGATTAACGGCTAGAATCGCCCAAACATCAAAGAAAACCTAAGAGTCGAAAAATACGCAATCTCGAGTCAACTTCCGTATTCGTACAAATTACAAGTTCAGCACTAAAAACAAGCACATCCAAAACCAGCAGAGCCGAGCTGGATCATCTCGGCAATGACCGAGACAAACCTCGCCGAAATGAATTGGCCTAGATGAATCTCGCCTTGTTCGAGCTGGACCATCTCGGCAGTGGCCGAGATGAACCTTGTTGAGTCGTGTCGAGCTGGATGTATACGCGCTGGATTTATAAAAATCACAAGTCCAACACTAAAAACAAGCACAGTCAAAACCAGCACGGCCGAGCTGGATCATATCGACAATGACCAAGACAAACCTCGTCGAACTGAATTGGCAGAGATGAATCTCGCCTTGTTCGAGCTGGACCATCTCGTCAATGGCCGAGATGAACCTTGTTGAGTCTTGTCGAGCTAGGTTTATACGAACTGGCCGAGGTGAGCCTTGCCTTAAGCCAAACTGAATTGGCCGAGTTGAACCTCGCCTTGTGCCGAGCTGGACCATCTCGGCAATGGCCGAGATGAACCTTTCTTTGTGCCGAGCTAAACCTTGCCTTGTGCAGAGCTGAACTGTGCATTGCCGAGCTGGAACCGTACGGAAAATGGTCAGTGCAAACTGAAAATGGTCAATACAAACTTATACGAGAAAAAACTCGTGCCAAGATGAACTCAAGACCATCTTGGCCGAGATGAAATGTGCTGAGTTGGATCGTCACTAAACCGTGTCGATCTGAATTCATTGTATTGTTGAAAAAAACCTGTCGAACTGATATACGAGTGTTACAAATTGAATTTTCGTGTATTCTCCGAGCATGACTTTGGCCAAGGTGGAATGTTGATTGTGTCATAGCCGGATCTTATCTTTTGGAGAAGATGGTCAACATTCACGAGTTAACTTCATAAGTTACTGACTCACTTTCTTCCGATCGACTTCGTATTTTCCGAGATGGATTTTGTAAACACCGAGTGGAAAATATGTTTCGTATGTGAATTTGAAAATAAAAACTATGTATTTTTTCTTCGGAGGATTCTTCTGAAACATCGTGTCATTTTCGTGAAAATCGTGCTGTTGTACAGAAAACTTTGAGTTGTTCCGATAATACATATAAAACCAATATCACATCACTCCCATTGCAACCTTGAAAAGAGGCACTTGTGTCGCATTTGGAGTTACTTGGTCTGGTATTCATGCAATATTAGAACATAACCCGGTGATTGCTTGCAAGAAAGTCATCTCCTCGCCGGTTACTTTCTCAATCTGCTGAGTAAGGCTTCCAACATCATGGCTGATTCATGTATTTGTGTATTAAGTGACCAGATGATGTTCCTCCGTGAGTTTGGTGATGTTCTCTTGCACGTTCTGACCGTCAGCTATTATGTTTCATTGTGTTGATGTTTAGACCTACTAATCCCCTTTTACTGACGTCAAACCATTGTAGCAAAAACTACAATTGTCAATATTTATTAATATAGGAATATCTGAAGGATTGGAATCGTCTCTGAACACAAAGGGTGCAAATGGTTGCAAGTAAAAAAAATCTAGAGGAATAGGATATAGAAAATAAAAAAGTGGAATTGACCACTTTTCCTCTACGTGATTCCTTTCCTATTTTGTAGAGTAACAGTTTTCAAATGAGTCAATCTATTTTCATATTTATTATATGGCTCCCACTAATATTTAGAGGAATGTTAAATTAAGGTAAATGGGAAAAAATTAGAGGAATGCAGAGGAATGGTGAATTCCACCAAATTTTGTTCCTCTAGAGTGTTAACCATTTACACACAAAGAATCTAGAAAGCCTTTTGGGGGAATATGCAAGAGTTTTAAGTAAACAGCAAGGTAAACAAAGTAAAGCGTGAAATAAGACAGAAATACGGACATATGATTTATAATATTGATGATTTTGTAGGTCTTTTACAAGAATTGAGGTAAAAGAACAAATAAAATTTAGTAAGCAAATAAAACAAGTGTGTATAGATATAGGTGTCAAAATGGGTCAAATGGTACAACCCAACCCATAACCCAAATGGGTTGAACCTTAATGGATTGGGTTGATCCATGACCCATTAAATTAGATGGGTCAGATGGGTTGATGGTTGACCTATTAACCGATCATCTATTATTATTTTTTTTCAAATTATTAGAACTTCTAAACATAACAATACAAAACTTAATAATTAATGCATAAATCTGATGCACAAATCTGAAAATATGGAATCCGTTTTTTGGCGAGAAAATGTGGAATCGCGTTTTTAACTGGAAAACGCAGAATCATGTTTTTGGCGGAAAAATGCAATTCTGCGTTTTTGGCGGAAAAATGCGATTCTGCGCTTTTGGCAGGAAAATGCGATTCTGCGTTTTTGGCGGGAAAATGCGGTTCCGCGTTTTTGGCGAGAAAACGCGATCCAGCATTTTTGGCGGGAAAACACAATTCCGCGTTTTTGGCGGGAAAGTGCGATTCCTCGTTTTTGGCGGGAAAATGCAATTCCGCGTTTTTGGCGGAAAAATGCGATTCCGCGTTTTTGGCGGAAAAATGCGATTCCGCGTTTTTGGAGGGAAAATGCGATTTCGCGTTTTTGGCGGGAAAATGTGATTCCGCTTTTTTGGCGGGAACGCGATTCCGCTTTTTTGGCGGGAAAACGCGATTCCGCTTTTTTGGCGGAAAAACGCAATTCCGTTTTTTTTGGCAGAAAAATGTGATTCCGCGTTTTTGGCGGGAAAATGCGAGTACGCAACCCAATAGACACATTTAACCTGTTAACCCATTGAGTTGTTAACCCATTAACCTGTTAACCCATTAACCTGTTAACCCATTAACCTGTTAACCTATTAACTTGTTAACCCATTAACCCAATGGTAAAAATTAAACAGTTCATTTGGGTTGCGTCAACCACTGGGTTTTGATCCATTTTGACATCCCTATGTATAGAGAATATGTTGTTATTGTCTTCAATCCCTCATCTTATTTTCATAACTCCAAATGATATTTTATGTTTCCATTTATCCTATTTGATTGGACATTGGATGACATTTACTATATATAACAGATTCGATTGATACTAGTCAAAGCACATTATTGCTCATTTTATCAAGTCTTTAATTTATTTTTGGAGTTGACATCGAATTTGATTATGTAGGTTTAACCACGTCGTTCACACCATATGGATCTGAGTTCACTGGTTAACTTTATCCATGTTCGAAAACGTGTCCGCCTGGTCGAGTACGTGACAGATAAAACACTGCTCGAAGACTTACTGTGGCGAAGTGGGGCTGATTGGAGCCATTACATGGTGCAATAACTTTTATATGTGTCAGCCATAGAATTGCATAATAGGGCGTATAATATCACCTCAGCAGCTCTCCACAAACCTCTCTTCTTTCTTGCTCAAAAGCTCAACTCACCTTTACATAATTACAATCACCGCCTTTTCAATTTCTTCTCTGTCACAATGCCACCACAATTTTAATCTCTTTCCACCCCTTACTTCACCATCCATCTTCGTTGTGTCTTCCTGATTGAATCTTAGTAGAATTGAGAATTACAATATTTATACAGAAGTTACACATATGATCTTGGTATATACGATTGACTTATATGTCCTTTACATATATACATTCTACACTTCCTTCTTGAGTTTCCATTCTATAACCCAGATCCTTCTTTGGTCTGCACATAAATATCCATGGAACAAACATGGGTACAATTACAAATAAAATCAAATGAAATAAAGAAAGAAAATCTGAATAAGAACAGAGAGCCGTCATTGTTCATTGTATTAAGGGTATAGATGGTGTAACATGGGTACAATTTTTTTCAATCCGTTTGACCCGTCCCGCAGCGGATTGAAAACAATTTCATCTGTAAAACCCGCAACCCGCATAACCAGTAGAAGAAAATAGGATACCTGCATCCGCCCCACTTATATTGCGGGTGACCCGTGGGTAACCCGCAAAATAGTCAAAAAAAATATTTATAAAATTTTAATGATATAAAATAAATATTTAAATATATATATATATTTTTTTCGATATTAAAATACAAATTTAATATAGAGAAATGGTTTGTGTTGGCACATAATAGAGTTTCTCTTCCCATACTAGCACATGCCATGTAAACATCCCAACATAGCATTCATTAAATTACTAATGACTATTATATATACCCTCATTTATATTTGAACAAATTTTTTTAAAAAAAAAATCGGCTGAGTTGTTCGCAAGTCCCGATCTCTCCTTCTCGACGGCGGCGTGAAATCGGAGCTCTCTCTCATTCTCGAGGGCTTGAAATCGGAGCTCTCTGTTTCTCGGCGGCGTGAAATCGGAGCTCTCTCGTTCTCGGCGGCGTGAAATCTGAGTTCTCTCGTTCTCGACGGCGTGAAATCGGCTACGGAGAAGATCGACGACAAGGTCTCTGAGAATTGGATCAGCACTATTCTCCTCCTCGCTCTCGTCATCGGAACTTACTTGTACGCTTCTCTCTATCTCTCTCTGTTTCCGTAATCAATTTGACAATTTAATCGATGGATCTGTTGCTTTTGAAACTCGTGGATTTGATGATTCAGATGTAATTCAATCTGATTGTTAGGCTATCTATGTAGATTCCTTTAGGTTGTGGTTTGATTGGACATGGCAACGAATTTTTTTTCAGGGATATTGATTCATTACGAATTCGCATTGAACAAAAATGGAACTTTATTGTGTTGTGGGAGATTGTAAACCTATTGGAGAATCTCAATGGACATTTTGTGTTGATCAAACCAAAAATGCTTCCACGTTTGAGATAGAAGATTCCAATTACGAGGAGCTATCTGAGATGATTGTTCAAGATTTTGAACTTCAAAACGAACAGATTTCACTGACCTACGGCTTCAGTTTGTCCATGAAATCAAAGTTTGAAGACTCTCCCCTAGTTTGTGTAAAGAATGATTGATATCTCAAGACTTTCATCAACAAGATTAAAGAGTACACTGAGATTAGTCGCCTATGTGTTAAGGTATTTCAGTTCTGAATTTTCGTACATTCCTTCCTGAATTAGTTGATTTTCTTACTAAATACTGAATTCCGAAATTTTATAGTTCAATTTCCTCACTTTCTTTATTTTGATGTAGGTGTGCTAAAATATGCAACTTGTTCCTGCTGATAATGTTGGAAGTAACATTCAGCCATCAAGGGGAAGTAACATTCAGCCATCAAGGGGAAGTAATATTCAAGGGGAAGAACAGGTATATATCATCATACATTTTGTTTCTCGAAATTTCCGCATACCCTTCCTAAATATGTTGTACTCTGTGTTCGAAAACGCGGGCGCCTAGCCGATTAATCGGCGACAAGGCGCTCGGCGGAGGCTGGCCGTGGCGAAAAGGGTCTATGCGGGATGGCTAGGCAGACAGGCGAGTTGACCGCGTAACTCCGAGTAGGCGCTCCAGATCCGCCTAAATCCGCTTTGTCCGCATAAATTTTCAATCCGGCCGAACCCAATTTTCTAAATTAGGGCCAAATGCTTCCATTAACTACATGAGCGAGTAAATCCGAGACGAACTGAAATTGGCTGACTTCTGCTTCTCCACTCCTCCTACTTGTCGAAGGTAAGATTCTTTTTGTTTCTCTTCTTTGTTTTGTTATTTTTGTCTCTCTTCTTAGTTTTGTTCATGTTTGCGAAGATGAGCTTGTAACTCGACTTTTAGTGTTGATGGTCTCGGCTTTTCATTTCTTTTAGTTTTGATGGTCAATCTTTGCAAGGCTGAGCTTGGAACTCGGCTTAGTTTTGATGGTCTAGGCTTCTGAATATATACAGTTCTAAGGTTGTCTGAAGAAATATTAGTTCTGTTTTTCCTTCCAATTCGAAGGATGCAGATAGCTGAGTTCTAAGATAACTTTAGTTTCAAATTCAATGTTTAAATCATAATCTTTTGAATCTAATGTTTGGCTAGTTTGGGAATTATCGTGACATTGTAGACTAAAGTCATTGAGCCTTGATTCAGAGTTTTTCTTTTACCCTTTTGTCTGTTTTTTTTCGTGGTTCTGCACCTTTGTGCCCTGCTTAGCTTCATCTGTTTTTGCAAAGGAAATGAAAGAAGTAGAGAGTATATGAGTTGTAGAATATTGAGTATGATAACTTGAAAAGGTGAGTGGACCAGTAATCTGTGCCTAGACAGAGTTAATGGTGGACAACAAGTTTGGTCTCTGCATATTTTACAAGTGTCGATCTTTGTTCCCTCTTCTCTATAGATCTTCAAAGGCATGAGAATTAGGTGGATCCTTTATGCTTATAGGTTATTTTATCTCATAAACTCTGTGTTTCTTGTTCTTTTCAGGGATTGTTGTTTCCAATGATGGAAATGCTATTTTTCGTGACAAACTCTCTGAATCTAGATTTCTTTTTCTCTCTGGGATTCTGATATTTTATTTTTCCTTTGGGTTGCTCTGCATAAGCGCATCTATCTAATTTCAAATTTGATTTTTCTTCAGGATAAATGTTAAGCAAAAGAAGCTCAAGAGCAAGGAGAAGAAGCCATACACACCAGGTTTGTTGTGGAACTAACCATCTGGTCAGAACAAGATGAATTGCAGTAACAATTTCAGCAACTATTCTGATTGGCATAATCGTAGCTATGCTTAAATGTTTCGTCAAGTATCTAAAGCTAATTGCTTTCGTTGGGAATAGACCGCAGTCCCGAAAAAGTAAGCTTTCGATATATATGCTTCCACTTATTACAGTTTATGATCCTAAAGATGCATTGATTTGTTTTGTAGTGTGAGATCAGTTGTGGTATTGAATCTTCGAAGCTATGGAAGCGGAAGTCATCCGTGGGGTAATTTAAAACCAGACTATCTAGAGAAGGTATTGTTTCTTCTGCCTTCGTTTCATCATAAATATGAAACTCAAATTTAGGGCCAAATTGACGCTTCATGTAAGTCAATGTTTCTGTGTGCTATTTCTTACAAACTAACTTTGTGACACAAATAATTTAACGAGTTAATTTTGATTTTCTTTTTATATTGTATTTAAGCTTTGCCAAACTGTGCTCAAGTTGCTTAGTTCCTTTCTTTTTACTAAATTTCATTATTTTCTCGTATTGTTGTCTGCAGTAATAATACAATGAGTTGCTGTTTGGGAGAATTATCAGTACCAAAGGGTTGAAGCATCTGCTGAGTTTGAAGCAAACTACATGAAGGACTGAACTTGTCGTCATTGGTAGAGGTTGAAGCATCTTCGAACTCTAGTTTAGTATATATATGCTCACTTAGTATTTTGTTTTTGCTTTGTTTTCTGATGAGGCCATCGACCTAGAACAGGACCAAGCACCCGTACCAGTAGTCCAAGAAGCTCTTATGACACGATCAAGGACAAGGAGGCTGAGTGAAGACTTCAACTTAGCCGTACAAGACATCCTAGATACTTTCGATCCTGAAGAGCTCAAACCGAACTTCAAGATAGCAATGGTAAGACTATTTTGATGGCAGGAATCGACCATAGTGAATTCGGAGATCAGATGGAGAGCATTGTACAAGGATTTCAAGAACTCAAGATTGAAGGCCTAGAAGAGACCAAGGAAGGACCGAACCAAGAACTTAACAAATCGATTCATTCATGGACTAAGTCTCGACCAAACCAGGTATTTTCAATTTATACAATTTGTGCAGATAAGAAGGACAAGCCCAATGGTTAAGGAAGCACAATCAAGCATAAGAGGTGCCAAGATCAAGCCGCACCAACTTCTTTTTTATTTGTTTAAGTTAGTTTCCTTTTGTTATTTCTCGGCCTTAAGCCATAAGTTGTTAGTCTGTGTTTCATTCCTTTATTTTCTTTAAGTCCTTTCGCATTGAGTCTTTCCTTTTTCGTTTTGTGTCGACCATTAGGTCAAGAGCTGAAGAGCATATTAATAAGGCTCCGCTGCAGCATTGTAACACACTTTTTTTACCTAATCAATAAACGCAGTTCTTGTCTAAATCTTAAGCCGCCGTCGCTTGCTTAGAAACCTTTGCTCTTGTTCTTGTGTGTGGAATCACTAAGGCAAGCGTGTGTGTGCAGTATCAGAGTTCTTCCATAGCTCTGTAGTGCCGTTCGATCCACCATCACTCATCATCAACCGATCCAACAAGGGAGAGCGTCAAAGCCAACTTGTTTGATCCCATACCTCAAGGCGTGTGAAACAAGTCTTGAGTCCACCTTCGACCATCCATTGAATCACAAGAGAGAGCGTGAGAGCCAGTTTGTGTTTCCCATCCCACCTTCTATCCCAAAGCCGAGCCTTAGACCGAGGTTCATATCATCTGGTATCAGAGCCGAAGGTCCACAAACCTTTGGTTCATTCTTTCCCTTTGTTTTCTTTTGTTTTCGTTTCTTGTTCTTAGTCAAAAAAAAAAAACCATAAAAACGAATCTGTTTGCTTTGTTTCGTATTGTTGCTCGATTAGTTAATATATATATATATATATATATATATATATGTCATATTGCTTTGCTTTGTTGAATCGTGTTAGGTTGCTTGAATAGAGTTTCTTATTTGTCTAGATTAAAATCAGTTTGTGGTTTATTGGTGCTTGTTGTGTAGACTTTTTTCAATAGCCGCCGATTTGTTTGCTAGGTTAAGTGCATCGATTGAAGGTCTTGTGTGCGAGTTGTTATTGTTGTTTCCTTTCTTGGTTAGATCATATCAAGTCGTAGAGAGTCTTTCCTTTTGTGTTTGTGTCCGGTCCAAGTCCTTCTTTTTTCTTTTTGTTATTGTTTTTTTTTTGTTTCTTGTTTTTGTGTCGAACCGCATTGTTTTAACTCTCATTACGCATTGGTACTTTGACGATTTGTTGTTTTTGTAAGTGCAAGAACCGCAGGTCTTAAACAACAATGGGAGACTTGGGAGGCAAACAAACGGGGGACCAACCCATTGACCTGACCCAATTGATGGCAGCTATGCGAGAGGAAGTGAGGAATGTCGTAGGAACTCTAGGTAGAGAACTTGGAACCAGGCTGGACCGACTGAAACAGCCACCGAGAAGAGTATCCATAACATCTATCAGCCAAGGAGGAACCGAGAAGAAGACACGACTGATGAAGACATGCCGGAGCTGGACGACGATGATCCTCCTGACCGAAACCAGCGCAATCCACAAAGGCGCCGAGACAACTTCCGTGGAAGAAGAGATGGAGAAGACAACTTCCGTGGGAGACGAGATGGAGAAGACAACCACCGAGGAAAGAACCATGAAATTAAACTAAGTCCACCTACTTTTTCAGGTAAGTCTGATCCTGAAGTTTACATGGACTGGGAGAGGCGCATGGAGTACATATTCGATTGTTATGGATATGTAGAGAACAAGAAGATAGACGTGGCAGCTGCTCAGCTCACGGAGAATGCACTATCTTAATGGGATAGAACCGTAGCTGATCGGAGAAGGCAACGATTCAGACATATTGCAAGATGGGCCGACATGAAGTATCTCTTAAGGTCAAGGAACATTCCTGATCATTAAATTAGAGACTTATAAAAACGTTTTCGTAAGTTATCTCAGGGATCAAGGACCGTGGATGAGTACCTTGAAGAGTTTGAGAAGCTCATGAACTCGTTGGAGCTGGAGGAGTCCGAAGAGGCAATCATGGCACAGTTCACTGATGGACTCCTAGACCGAATTGCTAGGAAAGTGGAGAGAGCTCAATACACTGGATTGCATGAGTTACTACACTTAGCGGTTCAACTTGAGAAGCAGATAAAGAAGGAGACAGCTCACACAAACCGGAGCAAATCACAACCATGGGCTTCAAGTAGCAAGACGGTTGACAAAGGCAAGGCTGTGGAGGTTGAATCTCGGTTCAAGAGCAAGTTCAATGATCAAGCCAAAAACAACCGACCAGAGCAAGGTAAGTCTTCTAGTACTAATCATAGAACTCGTGACATAACTTGTTTTAAATGTCAAGGCAGAGGGCATATGGCTAAGGAGTGTCCAAACCAACGAGTAATGATTATGAACGCTGCTGGAGATTATGAATCTCAAGAAGAGCGAGAGACCACATATGAAGAAAAAGATGAGGACGCTGAGTATGCAGATGTTGGAGAGATGTTAGCAACCAGGCGTGTCTTGGGTGTGATGTTAGACCCCGAGGAGACAGCCCAAAGAGAAAACCTCTTCCACACTCGGTGCACCATTAAAACCAAGGTATGTAATTTGGTTATTGATGGAGGATCTTGTACTAACGTGGCTAGTAAGTTTACGGTGTCCAAGCTTGGTCTTGAGACGACTAAACATCCCAGGCCTTATAAGTTGCAATGGTTAGACAACTGTGAGAGTCAAAACTCACACTGTCAAAACTTATATTTTGGGGGATCCGAAAATTCTATTTTAAAAGAACTAAGGATGATTTTATTAGATAATATTTCGAAGTACAAGAATATTAGCAAAAGCTTTAATAAGTCTTATAATATTAAAGCTCTTAATACTTGAATTTGGGATGATCTGTAGCGATGGGTGGCCGGCTCATCTCTCTAAGGAGGATGGGCGGCTGGCCCTTGTTGTGTATCGAAAGGTGGCTGGCCCATTTCTCTAAGGAGAATCGGCGGCTGGCCCTTGGATCGTTTTGTTCGTTTCTTGCCTCGAGGCGTTTGCTTTGTTTCAAGTCGATTAGTATTCCGTGTATTGTGTTGGAGTGTTTTTCCGGACGCTCAGAACTTTCTAACCAGGGGACCGTTGCGGATATTTCCAGGGTTTGATGCATGTTTTTGGTGTCGCCGGGAACTGAGTTTGTTTGAATCCCTCTTTCGACGGAACGCGTTTAAGATCTCGTATCAGAGCCGGTTTGTTACTGCGTTCATAAGATGTTGAAGACCAGCTTTCCACGTCCGGCGTTTACTGGGTTAGAGAGCTTATTTTGTGGTTTACACCTCGCATTATTTGGCTATGCGAAGCGCTCCTGGAGATAAGCTAAAACAGAACATCGTCTTCGGCGCTTCCTGCAGGATCGCGGGATGTCAGGTTACGCCTTTCGGATGTTATCCGGAGATTTGTAGAGCGCGCTAAATTTATCCACTGCAAGATGTTGAAAGAACCATGGTTTAGAAATCGTCTCGTTGTGATCAGCAACAGACGGTGATAAGTATGTCGAGAGGCGGATTTTTAATGTATGCCGATGTGCGAATTTCTGAAGCAAAGAAATCTTGTTGTGGCCAGCAACAGACGATTTTGCTTGAGAAGAATTGAGTGAGAAAACTCGAAAGATTGTCAACATTTTGGTTTCAGGTGGATGCTTTCGGATGGGTCGCGAGATGCTAAGTCGCAGTGCTCATCTGGAGTCCGCGATTTTCGTCGTCCCTTTGGAAGAAACTTGAGTGGTTTCTAAGACACTAAATCTCTATTTTCATTTGGAGTTTTTGACTTTCTTTTATAGAGACTCGAGTGAGAGATTCCGGATGGGTTCCAAGATTCTAAGTCTCGATTTTCATCCGAAATTTTTGACTATATCGTTCTTTTAAGAAGGAAATCGAGTGAAGGATTCCGGATGGGTTTCAAGATACTAACTCCCGATTTTCATCCGGAATTTCTGACTTTGGCGCTCTTTAAGAAGGAACTCGAGCGAGTCGCAGGTTCTTCCCCGGATTGATTATTGAGCAGATGTTTTGCGAGATGCCATGTCCCGGCGTTCATCTTCTCGAATTATTTCGCGAATTCTTATCTGCTTGTCTATCCGGATGGATCGCGAGATACTAAGTTCTGAGGTTTATTAGGATTTTCTTTTTGATCCATAGTCTCGGGGAATCGTTTGAGTTCAGGACGGTTTATGAGATGTTAAGTCTCAATGTTCATCTCCTCGGGTCTTTATGGATCATTTGTTTCTCTGAATGGGTTACGAGATGCTAAGTCCCGATGTTCATTCGGATTGATTTTCGGGAAATTTTTCGAGTGTTTGATGTGTTATGAGATACTAAGTCTCAATGTTCATCCTATCGAAATTTTTTCGAAAATTTGGGAGTATATGAATATACGGACCCACTCCCCCCCCCTTCTTTATGGAGGGGGGCAACTGAACTCGATTTTTAAGTGAGCTGCCTACGTACCCTTCGTGAAAAGGAATCAAGTCACCCGTAATTCTGTTTTTTTTTTTTTTTGAAAGATGGCTATACTTCGGCCACGGAATTGTCTGTTGCGGCTTCCGCGCCCTTAGGCGTCGTTTCTTTGGTAGCCGTTGTGTTTTCTTGATTGATTTCATCTTCTGTTCTCTCGTACTGGTCGGTCTTGCTCACCTTTTTTGCTGACTCGGTGCTTTCACTTCCCTTCTTGCGTTTTGGTTTCTCTCTCTGCGGGATCGTCGGATTCCGGAGCTTATGTTCCGCTAGAAAACAGATCCGGGCCTCCTTCTGATTTCCCCATATAGTCTTGATTCCGCCTGGTGTCGAGAACTTCAGACAGAGATGGTAAGTCGACGGTGTCACTCGCATCGAGTTGATCCACGGGGTTCCCAATATTACGTTGTAAATTGCGTGGTGCTTTGCCACCGCGAAATTAACGATCTTCGTGATTCCACCAGCGTGAACTGGAAGCTGGATTGTCTCGTCCGTCATTGTGACATCGCTAGCGAAACCAGTCAACGACCTTGGGTTCGGTTTCACCATTTACAAATCCACGTTCATCCTTTGAAGTGTCTCCCGAAAGATGACATCTACCGAACTTCCGGTCTCGATCAAAACCCAGGAGACGTCGTAGTCGTTGATGTCTGGCTCCACCACTAGTGGATCGTCATGAGGTTGGTCGAGACCTTCGGCATCTTTTTCATGGAAGGCGATCTGGTCGTCGTTCTTGGTGATCGGGTTTTGCGGGTTGGATTCTTTGTCTCCTCTCCTCAAGAACGCCTTTATGGAAGCCACCGTGTCTCGACAGTACTGGGATCCTCCGATGATCATGTGAATCCTCCTCCAGGCGGACTCGTCCCTGATTGGTCTCCTTCCCCGCTTGGGCGTTACCTCGGCGGGTCTCTCGGGACATTCCTGATCGGGTCGTCCGCTCCGAGACTCTCTAAAGTTATCCCGTTTTCGAGTTCTCCGGCGAATAGTTTCGCCGCGAGCCTTCTTCCGATTGTTCTACAGTTTTCGGTTGAATGGCCTTTGGCCTGGAAGGTGCATAAGGCCTTTTCTTCGTATCCTAGGCGGGTCCACGTATTCCATGATCCTTTGTTGCGCCCATCAGATGGTCTCTCCGTGTTTATCTGATAGTTATGCACTCCAACCGCGTCGGGTTCCTCATCTCTCTCGGTTTGCTTACTCTTCCTCTCGTTTGGAATGTTTGAAGTCTGCGCCGAGCCTTTGGCGACCAACTTTGTTGATTGGTGCTTTCCGGCCAGGGCCCTTATGTCTTCCTCGTACATTACGGAGTTAGAAACGCGGTGGAGAGCATCTTGGATAGTTACCGGCGGGTTTACGGTGATATCCTTTCGGAAGCTAGAAGGCTTCAATAAGGATTTCTTAAGGGCGTTTATCGCTTAGGCCGTCGATCCTGGACACAATCACCTTGAACCTTTCGATGAATTCTCGAAGGCTTTCTTCCGGTCCTTGTGACAGCGAGTAGAGATCCGCGTCGGATGTTGATTGGCTTATGAATAGCGAGTAGTGCTTTAAGAAGGCCGACGATAAATGTTCGAAATCGTTGATTGAGTCCCTCTCCAGCCGCGAGAACTATGACAGGGCCGCCCCCTTCAGGTGTTCTACGAACAGGACGCAGAATCCAGCGTCCTTTTCTTCGAGATTGAACTTGGTCTGGTTCATCGCGATATTGAAGGCTGTCATGTGGGCTTTTGGATCCGTTGTCCCGTCGTAGAAAGGGATTCGAATCTTGCCTGGGTCCGGGACACGTTTGTAATCTTCAAGGTGAAAGGGATCCTTTGGGTCTCCTCCAAGACTCGGTCAATTTCGGGAGCTGAGCTGGTCGCTTTATGGACTTGCGACCTTACTTCCTTCATTTGACTTGCCGTGAGCTCCAGACGGGCGCGGAGTTCGTCCAACTCGCTCCTCTGGCTTGTGGATCGGTTTGCTTGGGTTGCTCGTTCCGCTCTTTCCTACTCTTCGATCCAGCGGTGCTCTTCCTCGTCCACGTTCAGCTCTCTAACTTCGTCGTCAGTTTCGGTTTCTTCTCGGCAGGCTCCGTTTGCATTGTCTCCTGGGTTTTCCTCGTTGGTCACCAAGGAAGTTGGCCGTTCAGCTATTTTCCTAGTGGCGTTCTTCCGTGGCGGGGGAGGCGGAGCCGACAATTCCCTTCTTGGAGCGACAGGGGTCTGCTCGCCGGCATTCTGTCCGCCTGGGGTGTTCGTCCTTGGAGGAATTGGAGGTGTCTCGCTCCGAAAGTCCGGGGGGCGTGCGCCAGCTCTTGGGCGGCTGCTCTTTATTGTCTGTCTTGTCGTGCGGCAAGCTCGGCTATCATCTTCTTTAGCTCACCGATTGCAGAGATGTCCTGGGCTAGACCGGAAAGACCGATGTTGGCCGCTTCTGTTATGACCTGGTCTTCGGTCGGCATCCCGAATCTGGTTAGCACGTTGGCGGAGATCCCGGCCGCGGATTTTCCGGCGGCAGTCGCTTCAGTTCCGGCCGCGGATGTACTGATGGCGGTTGCTCCAGCCGGCTGGTTGATGATGTCATCGGTTCTTCTGGTCATCGTCTTCTTTCTGTATCCTCTCGTTCTAAGAGTTAAGAATATTTCTCGTCCCCACAGATGGCGCCAAACTGTGAGAGCCGAAAATCACACTATCAAAACTTATATTTTATGGGGATCCAAAAATTTTATTTTAAAAGAATTAAAGGACCGAAAATGCATAAAGATGATTTTATTAGAAAATATTTCAAAGTACAAGAATATTAGCAAAAGCTTTAATAAGTCATATAATGCTAAAGCTCTTAATACTCGAATTTGGGATGATCTCAACCTAGTACAAGCGTTTATATTTATACTAGGAGACCTAGGAGGCTAAAACTGTTTCACGGCGATGTGGGGCAAAGTTCCTTCCTTCCAGCCGCCGATTTAGTCATTTGGGCCCGATTCCTGGCCTGAAATCTTCAGCAGTCCGTCACATAGTCTGATCCTGGTCCGGCCCAATTTTTGATGAATAGTGCCCGATGAATAGTAATCCATGAATAGTAAACTGTGTCTCGATTAAGCTTAAATTGATTTTTCGGTTAGCTTTTTCTCGGGATGAATAGTGTTTTAACGGTTTTCCCGCGTGAATAGTGTTCCGAACATTTCTACGATTTCTGAGACCGAGCCGCCCGTTCTTTCTCTTCAAACCTTCAGCCGCCCGTCATGTGTTGATGTTCAGCCGCCCGTTCTCTGCCTTGCGTGCATGGGCGGCTGGCCAAGGTCCATGGACGACTGACCAAAGCTCGTGGGCGGCTGGCCAATGCTCGTGGGCTGCTAGCCAGAACTCGTGGGCTGCTGGCCAAAACTCGGGATCAGAACGTGCAGACACCTTGCCTTCAGCCGCCCATCATGTGTTGATGTTCACCCGACCGTTCTTTGCCTTGTGTGCATGGGCAGCTGGCCAATGCTCGTGGGCGGCTGGCCAATGCTAGTGGGCTGATGGCCAAAAATCTTGGGCTTCTAGCCAAAACTCGGATCAGAACGTGCAGACGCCTTGCCTTGGATTGATCCGAGCCTGGGATTATGCTCGAAGGAAGGATGATGGGCGGCTGGCCATGCTCGGGATAAGTCCAGCCGCCATGCACTGATTGAGAGGATGACGGGCGGCTGAAACATGATGCTCGGGATAAGTTCAGCCGCCGTGCACTGATTGAGAGGATCACGGGCGGCTGAAGCATGATGCTCGGGATAAGTTCAGCCGCCGTGCACTGATTGAGAGGATCACGGGCGGCTGAAGCATGATGCTCGGGATAAGTTCAGCCACCGTGCACTGATTAAGAGGATCACGGGCGGCTGAAGCATGATGCTCGGGATAAGTTCAGCCGCCGTGCACTGATTGAGAAGATGATGGGCGGCTGAAGCATGATGTTCGAGATAAGTTCAGCCGCCGTGTTCGGGACGTGACCCGTTTGATCTTGATCTTGAGTTCTTGTTCTATCAATTTCCGAGGAGGGGATTTTGACCCCAACAACAACAAGACCCAATCAAAAGTTCACGGAACAAGTCACTATACCTTTCTGCGTGGGCAAGTACCAAGATAAGGTGTTGTGCGATGTTCTTCCCATGCAAGTTGGACATATCCTACTTGGGAGACCATGGAAATTTGACCGAGCTAGATTGCACAATGGGCGTACCAACTTCTATTCCTTTACACACAAGGATCGGATGTATAACCTAGCTCCCTTGAAGCCAGCTGAGGTGAATGAGCTTCAATCTAAAATGGACAAAGAGACACAGGTAAGTAAGACTAGCCTTTATGTTTCTTCTTGTTCTGTTTGCAAGACCCTCATTTCCGAGGGCACTGTGCTACTAATGGTCTACAAAGATTGCTTGAGTACAGATTATCAGAAACTAAAGCTTCCAAGTGAAGTACAAGCCGTGTTGGACCAGTACTTAGACGTGTTTCTAGAGGATATACCAGCCGGTTTACCTCCTATACGAGGCATAGAGCACCAGTTAGACTTAGTGCCTGGATCCGCTTTACCCAACAAGCCAGCCTATAGGATGAACCCGGAAGAGAGCAAAGAGTTGGAACGATAAGTTCAAGACCTGATGGACAAAGGCTACATCAGAGAAAGCCTAAGTCCTTCTGCAGTACCAGTCCTATTGGTACCACAAAAGGATGGTACATGGAGAATGTGTGTAGATTGTCGTGCAATCAACAACATCACAATTAAGTACCGGCACCCTATTCCAAGACTGGACGTCATGCTAGACGAATTGAGTGGAGCTACCATCTTCTCAAAGGTGGATTTGAAGAGTGGTTATCACCAAGTTCGTATGCGTTAGGGAGATGAATGGAAGACTGCCTTCAAAACCACGCAAGGCCTCCATGAGTGGTTGGTTATGCTGTTTGGTTTAACTAATGCACCAAGCACATTCATGCGACTTATGATCCAGGTTCTAAGGTCTTTTATTAGCAAGTTCATAGTGGTTTACTTTGATGACATACTGATCTATAGTAAAATGCTTGAATGATCATCTTAGGCACTTAGAACTTGTTTTGCAAACACTTCGAAAGGAAGGTCTATATGCCAACCTTAACAAGTGCACATTTTGTACTGATAAGCTTGTCTTCTTAGGCTTTGTGATAAGCAGGCAAGGTTTACAAGTTGATGAAGAGAATATCAAAGCCATACAAGACTAGCCCACGCCTACTACTATTGGGCAAGTGCGAAGCTTTCGTGGATTAGCAAGCTTCTACAGATGGTTTGTGAGGGATTTCAGTTCAGTAGCTGCTCCCTTAACCGCAGTTATCAAGAAGAATTCACCGTTTTCTTGGGGAAGTGCACAAGACAAGGCATTCAGCACACTGAAGGAACAATTGACACAAGCACCAGTATTGGCACTACCAGACTTTGAGGAGATGTTCGAGGTTGAGTGTGATGCATCCGGGATTGGAATTGGAGCCGTGTTGCATCAGAGGAAGAATCCAGTCGCTTTTCAGTGAGATACTCAGTGGAGCTACCCTCAACTACCCAACATATGATAAGGAACTTTACGCATTGGTTAGAGCATTGGAGACTTGGCAGCATTACTTGCTATCCAAGGAGTTCATCATTCATACAGATCATGAAATCTTGAAGCATTTGCGAGGCCGACATCCCTGAAGAGAAGACATGCTAAATGGCTGGAGTTTGTTGAGACATTCCCTTATGTAATCAAGTACAAGAAGGGCAAGGATAATGTGGTTGCTGATGCATTATCAAGGAGACACCTGCTCATCTCTACGATGGAGTATAAGGTGTTAGGATTCGAACTTATCAAGGAGCAGTACCAGGAGGATCCAGAATTTGGGGAAGCATACAAGGAACATGGCAAAGGAACGTATGCAGCTTACTATCTCCAAGATGGGTTTCTGTTTCGTGACAAGAGACTATGTGTACCACAACGATCAATCTGAGAGTTGCTGATCAAGGAAGCACATGGAGGGGTATTGATGGGGAACTTCGGAGTAGCCAAGACCATGGCGGTGATCTCTGAACATTTCTTTTGGCCACGCCTAAAGAAAGAAGTAGAGAAGCATTGTGCACGATGTGTTGTTTCCCATAAGGCTAAGTCCAGGTTACATCCTCATGGATTATATCTTCCTTTACCTATTTCTAACAAACCTTGGGTGGATATCACTATGGATTTTGTGTTAGGAATACCCAAGATCAGGCATAAGGATTCAGTATTTGTTGTGGTGGACCGATTTTCAAAGATGGCACATTTCATACCTTGTGACAAAACCAATGATGCCACACAAACAACCGACTTATTTTTCAAGGAAGTTGTTCATTTACATGGAGTTCCTAAAACCATTGTATCAGATCGTGACTCTAAGTTCCTCGGCCACTTCTGGAGGACCTTATGGAGGAAGCTGGGAACCAAATTGGTGTTTTCCACAACTTGCCATCCTCAAACAGATGGACAAACGGAAGTGGTAAACCGAACTCTCTCAACTTTGCTAAGGACAACTCTTGGTCAAAATCTTAAGACTTGGTTAGATTGCATTCCATTTATTGAACTTGCATATAACCATGCTACTCACTCTGCTACCAAGTTGTCTCCTTTTGAAGTTGTTTATGGATTTAAGCCCTTGACGCCATTGGACATGGCTCCCATTCCGCAAGAAGATCAAATCAGTCTCGTTGGACAAGACAAGGGGAATACATCTGCATGTTGCACCAGGAGGTGAAGGAGAACATAGAGAAGAAGACGGAGGAGTACAAAAGAAGAGCAGACAAGGGATGCAAACATTTGGTTTTTGAACCTGGAGAGTGGGTTTAGCTCCATATGAGACTGGAAAGATTCCCACAACAAAGGAGTTCCAAGCTATCACCTCGTGGAGATGGCCCATTCAAAGTGCTGTAAAGGATCAATGACAATGCCTATCACTTGGACCTGCCCGGTGAGTATACTATGTCCCATAGTTTTAATGTAGCTGACCTATCTCCTTGTGATGTAGACGATCCAGTTTTGAGGATAAAACCTTCTCAAGAAGGAGGGAATGATGAGGCCATCGACCTAGAACAGGACCAAGCACCCGTACCAGTAGTCCAAGAAGCTCCTATGACACGATCAAGGATAAGAAGGCTGAGAGAAGGATTCAACTTAGCCGTACAAGACATCCTAGATACTTTCAATCCTGAAGAGCTCAAACCGACCGAACTTCAAGATAGCAATGGTAAGACTATTTTGATGGCAGGAATCGACCATAGTGCATTGGGAGATCAGATGGAGAGAATTGTAAAAGGATTTCAAGAACTCAAGATTGAAGGCCTAGAAGAGACCAAGGAAGGACTGAACCAAGAACTTAACAAATCGATTCATTCATGGACTAAGTCTCGACCAAACCAGGTATTTTCAATTTATACAATTTGTGCAGATAAGAAGGACCAGCCCAATGGTTCAGGAAGCAAAACCAAGCATCAGAGGTGCCAAGATCAAGCCGCACCAACTTCTTTTTTATTTGTTTAAGGTAGTTTCCTTTTGTTATTTCTCGGCCTTAAGCCACAAGTTGTTAGTCTGCGTTTCATTCCTTTATTTTCTTTAAGTCCTGTCGCATTGAGTCTTTCTTTTTTCGTTTTATGTCGACCATTAGGTCAAGAGCTGAAGAGCATATTAATAAGGCTCCCCTGCAGCATTGTAACACACTTTTTTTTACCTAATCAATAAACGCAGTTCTTGTCTAATGCTTAAGCCGCCGTCGCTTGCTTAGGAACCTTTGCTCTTGTTCTTGTGTGTGGAATCACCAAGGAAAGCGTGTGTGTGCAGTATCAGAGTTCTTCCATAGCTCTGTGGTGTCGTTCAATCCATCATCACTCATCATCAACCGATCCAACAAGGGAGAGCGTCAAAGCTAACTTGTTTGATCCCATACCTCAAGGCGTGTGCAACAAGTCTTGAGTCCACCTTCGACCATCCATTGAATCACAAGAGAGTGCGTGAGAGCCGGTTTGTGTTTTCCATTCCACCTTCTATCCCAAAGCCAAGCTTTAGACCGAGGTTCATATCATTTTCGTTTTGCTCTGCTTGTTTTGGTATGATGTTATGATATTGGTGTAAACAATGTTTTGGGTAATTAATAAAATCATCTAATAAAAAGTTCAATTATATTCTTTTATATAAATCCAGTTGATACAAATATATATTAATAATAATGCACATATGCCTACTATAGCATTTTCGTGGTGCTATGGATATCTGATTTCACATGTATTTGAACAAGATTTGTTATATGGCTTATGTTGTAGCCTTGTAGGTTGTAACCAGGTTGTAACTTGGGTTTGACAAATTTTAATTAACTTTCTAACCATTGGACTATGTTATTATATTTGCATTAACTACCAAAATAGATATATAACCAATATTATAGTAAAAAAATATCTTAAAATTCCTCCTCGATTAATCCCCGAGTAATCTCCGATTTTTTGATAACTCGCTAGGTCCATACCAGCCGCCCGACTAGTGCCTAGCGAGTTTCCGAACACAGGTTGTACTCCTTCCTAATTTTCAGCTATTAACTTTAAATGAAGACCCAGGCCCGTCTGCTGATAATGTTAGAAGTAACATTCAGCCATCAAGGGGAAGTAATATTACTCAAGGGGAAGAACAGGTATATATCATCATACTTTTTGTTTCTCGAAATTTCTGCATACCCTTCTGAAATTTGTTATACTCCTTCCTAATTTTCAGCTATTTACTTTAAATAAAGACCCAGGCCCGTCTGCTGATAGAGGTGAATCTTCAGTTCTTTTGCATCCTCTTCCTGATATTGCTCCGGTTCATATAGCACTAAGATTGTCGCCTTCTACTAGAGAGTCAAAGTAGCTATCCAAGTGAACAGAATTATCTATTCAAGTTATTAAAAGCTGATAAGAAAAAGTAGAAAATTTTCCAAACGACTTCAGCACAAATCTCTAACGAACTCCTCGAAGATTTCACAAGCAAGCTTTCTTCTTATGTTGTAAAGGTTGTCATCTGTAATCATGGACATGTCCTTAAGCCCCAAGGAGTGGCATTCCATCATTTTCAACACAAAGACACCACAATTAAGGTTATTATTTGTCTTCAGGATGCCTTCAGCCTTCAGAACCTCAAAACATATGAATTTTTTTTGTATCCGCCTCTTTTCCAAAAGCGAAGCACATCAATGCAGGAATCAATCCTGCACACCTAAAAAACATCAATCATTGACTTCATGTTACAGCGAATAAGATCACAGATTCAAGTGGTTTTATTGTTATACCTGCAATTTGTTTCACCACAGAAACAAAACTGGGGAAGTCTTCTTTCGGATGACCAGCATGAAACAATGTGAGTTGCTGCTTCTTTAGGTTAATAGCCAATCCGAGCCAGTGCTTGGTCTGATTGCTCACGGTATAGGTGTACCCATACACAACTTCCACTTCTTCCACCCACTTCTTATTTGGGTGTGCTTCTCCTCTCACTACCCGAGTTAGATCATCGCTAAACTTTGTGAGCTTCTTGTTTTGTGTAGCTTTCATTGACTCATGGTGGCAGCATAATAACATGAGGAATCCTCCGTCTACAAAACAAGCCTTGGGGACTCGCTTGTTGTCGAACTAAGCAGCATTCTTTTTTCTCCTTGACTCAAGCATTAACAATGAAACATCCATGTCCTGCAAGAAAAAAATCTATTACGTAACAAGTAAACAACTATCATTATAAGGTATATTTTTGCACTATTTACCTTAGGAGAGAACCAGTTATCTGGAAATTCCAAGGCCTTAAAGAAATCCTTCCTTAGTTCCATACCAAATTTTTTCACTGGCCTGTAGTTATGTTCAAAGTTACAAATACAGTAACAACCTTAGTTTTAAATCAACAATATAGTAACAAGAACAGAGAAATTCTAACCTTTCATGTATGCCCTTTAAATCTAACCGCTCTTGAAACCTTGTTAACCGGGGGAGTGAAGGAGTAGCAAATGGATCCACCGCAAGAATCACCTCAGCCGTTACAGCTAAAGAATATTTCCTTCCTGAATTATATGGAGTCCTTGTATCTTTTGATCGTTTGGTTCCCCAATCATTCCGCATAAGGAATTGTAGATTATCTACCATTTCGGGTTCTTTTGGTGCACCAGCTTCTTTCTTGTTCTTAACAAAAGCAGCATTTTTCCCTGTCTCAACAGAATCAGTAGCAGCCTTCCCCTTTTTCTATCAAACAAAATAAAAATCGTTTTCTAGTAAGGGCTTCCGAAATATGTGAACCGCATTCCTAAATGATTATAGGGGAAATAACTCCAGATCAAGGGTCGGTTCCAGATCAAGGGTCGGTTCAGGCTGATCAACATCAGTTGGTGGGCTTACTACTTTGGTTTCTTTTTTAGCATCAGGAGCGACCTTATTTGTTTTCTTTTTTCAATAAAAAAAAATAGAAAATCTTGTTTTTAGTGAAGGCTTCCAAAATATATAATAAACCTTCCTAAGTGATTCCGGGAAATATACCTCCATATCATGGCTCGGTGCAGACTGATCACAACCAGTTGGTAGCTTTTTGTTTTCTTTGGGGTCACTAGCAGATGGTTCATGTGATCGAAGAGAGGATGGTCCTGGGGATGTTCCAGGAGATGCTTCCCAAAAAACGCTCTCACATAAATCGTTAGTTTCAGACTGAAAATAAACAAAAGCGATTTCGTAACAGTTTCCTAAATATTCATGAATGCTTCCTAAATATGTAAGAATTCTTCCTAATATACCTTATCACCAGCTGTGTGAGTGTCATCATACTCAGTTTCATCACCCGCATTGTTCTCATCCTCATTGTTGTTATCCTCATCCTCTTCAGATATTGTGGCATCATCCACATGATATCTCTTAACATAACTCTTTACCTTGTTGTTTACACTCATCTTCTTTTCAATATTTGAGAGGCGCTGATCCATCTTCTTAAAGCTTTGCTTCACCAGATGAGTTAGCTCATCCAGTTTGGCCATCATTGTTTCTTTGTTGGAGCTGTCAGTCTTTGAGAACTTGTAAGACTCTTGGGCTAACTGCTCCAATGCTGCATTGATAGCTACTTTTTTATTTCTCCAATCTTCAATGGTTAAACGATAACCTCGATTAACCACATCAACCATTGAATTCAACGCTTTGTCTTTTTTATCTGGAAGGGAAACTGAGTCTTCTGGATCACCTAATATAGGGGGCAGAATGCATGTTACTTTAATCTGAAATTCACAGACATAAACTCTTGTTAATAAACTTACTTGTTATAAAAGGTGATATAAAGAATAAAGACCCAATCACTTACGTTTGGTGATTTTTCAGTGTTCTGTACTTTTCGGAGGGATGGTGATGCTGTTTCCAAAAACCTTTCACACAAGAATGAATTCCTTGTTGTCGTCTCATCCACTATACCGAACGAAGACTGAAGCAGAGGCACAGACGATAATAGCCACAACTGGATCGCCATTGGGAAGCCATGTATGTCATACTTACCTTTGTTGAGATCAGAACTCTGGACCTTTTGCACTTGATTGAGAACCGAATGAGAGTTGAGGACTGATAATCCTCAACTATGATTTAGTGGCTATTATAACTATGGTATAGTGGCTACAACCACATTAAAAACTCAAAAATGGTCTAGTTTCTTTTAAATGTGAAAGTTTCAAAAACTCATGAAGGCCTTCCTAAAGCCGATGCGTTCCTTCCTGAATCTGATAAGCTCCTTCCTAAACACGACAACCTATGAATTCCCACATTTTTTAACAAGAGTTTTTAACTTGAATCAATGACCGAATCATAACCGTGTTTTAGTGGCTACAACCACTTAACAAACTAAAAATGATATAGTTCTTCGAAGATGTTAAAGTTTCATAAATTCATGAACGCCTTCCTAAATCTCATGTTGTTTCCTAAATCCGATAATTTCATTCAAAAATCCGATGACCTATAAATTCCCACATTTTTCTACATAGATTTTCCATTTGTATCAGTGACCAAATTGTAAACGTGGTTTAGTGGCCACAACCTCTTAGCAAACTCAAAAATGTTATAGTTGTTGGAAAATTCATTTTTTTATAAATTCATGAAGGCCTTCCTAAATCCTACAAGTTCCTTCCTAAATTTCATCATCTTTGAATTCTTCTATTTTTAAACGTAGGTTTTCCACTTGTATAAATGACTGGATTATAACCATGGTTTAGTGGCTACAACCACTTAGCCTAGTGGCTATAATACCGCGTTGATATGTTACATACTCCTGGATAAATTGTTTTCGAAATTTTACAGTTTCATAAATTCATGTAGTCGATTCCTGAATATGGTAAATACTATTTCATAAAACCAACTCGTCAAGTAGCATAAAAAAGTCAAAGTAGCTATCCAAGTGAACAAAAAATCTATTCAAATTATTAAAATCAGATAAGAAGAAATAGAAAAAAACTCCAAATGACTTCAGCACTATTCACCCATGATATCAACAACGAACTCCTCTCCAATCTTGAACTTCAATTCTGGAAAGTCAATCGTTTCTGTAAAAGAATCACCCATTTTCGCACCTAAAACCATCACAAAAGTTAAAAAGTTAACAATACGAGTTTTAGTAAGACTTTCCTAAATAGCAACAATTGATTCCTGAATCCTTCCTAAAATACCAACAATCACTTCGTGAGGCTTTACTAAATACCAACATTAAACAGTAGTTTTGTCATTTCCAAAACAAACAATTGCATAATAAACTCTCTCTATAAATATGAGTTTAAAACTGCTCTTCACCCAAAATTTTCTTAACCGTGTTAACATAGCTGAATGTTGCAGCTTGGATTATGACGATAATCTGTGATGGCTCATATCCAATTTCGTACTTCAATGGAGGAAGCTTGACACTCTGAGGTTGCGATGTTCCCATGCCTGCATTTAGAATGGACAGAACATTTCATTAGGAAGGTGCTAGTGAATGGTTTTAGTAAGAGCTTCCTGAAAACGCTTTATAGTAAAGCAATTAATCAAACAAAAAGAAGGAGAATGTGCTTTACTCTAATGTTAAACTTCCTTCTTATCTGCATACTGAAAAAACCCAGGTAGGATGCAATCAAAAGGACGAAGGCAATAGCCAGGTAAAGAAAGCAATGCCTCGTTTTCACTACAAGAAAACAAGTGAATACCGAGGGACAAATTCCTCGGTTTTCCGTCGGAATAACGTTATTCCGACGAAATACCGATGATTCGTTCCGTCGGAAAAATTTCCTCGGAATTTTGTAGTTCCTCGGAATTTCCTCGGAAATTTCCGACGGGATTCCGAGGATTACACATTCCGAGGACATATCGAGGACAAGCAGTCGTCGGAGAGGTCGTCGGAAAAAACCGACGGATAGATTCGTCGGAATAAACCGAGGAATATTCCGAGGTGACAAATAGTCGGAAATTTCGAGGGATGGTTTTCCTCGGAAATTTCCGAGGGATGATGTCCTCGGAAATTTCCGAGGGATGATTCCTCGGAAATTTCCGAGGGATGATTTCCTCGGAAATTTCCGAGGCATCGTTTCCTCGGAAATTTCCGAGGGATGAGTTCGTCGGAAATTTCCGAGGGATGATTTCGTCGGAATTATATAAAATATTATTTTTAAAAAAAATTAATAATTAGATATTTAAAATCGAAAATATGAAATTAAAATCGAAAATTAAAAATTAAAATTTAGAAATTTAATTTCGAAAATAAAAATTTAAAATTGAAAGTGGTACAAATAAAAAAAAAACATTCAATGTTTTTGAGCAAAAATAAAAAGCTACGGGTTTTGTGTGTTGGGATCTTGCATGGTCGGGAAATCGACGTTCGGGTGCAACCTCCTCATCATTTCCATCATCTGCTCGTTCATCTTCCTCTGTGCCTCGAAGCTCGCCTGTTGTGCCTCGAAGCTCGCCTGTTGATTTGCCATCTGAGTCTCCAACGCAGATATGCGTTGGTCCTTGTCCTGCAACTGACCCATAAGTTCGGACGGATCAACAAAAGGAGGGGCTGCAGAAGAAGACGTAACCGACCGGGACCGACGAGCCAAACCCAACATTCGGCCCTTCTTCTTTGGAACCGACTGAAAAAAAAAATGAATATGTGAATAATAATTAAGATGAAATGAAATTTTTTTAAAAAAAAACGTACCTTTGCAACGATTTCGTTGATCTGCTCCCGAGGCAATTGGGAACCCGTCGAATCTTCGTCTTCGGTTTGCAGCTGAGACGCTGCTTCTTCCACCTGACTGTGGATGAGGTCGACGACACCCGCCACAACACCATCATCAATCTGGCCGGTCTTCTTGTTCGTATACGCCATCTTCATTAAGCTGAAATCATCAACCGGCTCACCATCATTTGCTTCCACCTTTATATCAATATAAAAATTAGTAGTTAGAAGAAATAATGATAGTTTAAAATTTTTAAAAATTTAAAATAGAATAAAAAGGGACTGAAATTACCATGCGATCCCTCAGAGTGGCTTGGGACTGAGCACCCAAGTTGTGCTTGTAGACGCCCTTCCCTTTACGTTCGCTCTTGCGGTTGGAGGAGTTGGTGGTAGAAGTCGATTTCGTATCTTCCTTACTCCAATGCACAATCAACTGCTGCCAGACGTCGAGGTTCATCGACTTTGGGATCTTTAAAAAAAAAATTGTTAGATGAATTAAAAAATAATTTAATAAAATTAAAAATTGTTTTAAAAATAAAAAAACAAACCTTGTTCTTTAGCCACTTCTGCTTCCACTCGTAAATTTGATACCCATAGTTGGTCATAACTTTGTGCACGAAGTGGTAATAGACAAACGCCGTATAATCAGGATTCCAGTTGAATTCTTGCTGAAAAAAAAAAACACAATTAGTATAAAATTTTTTTTTTATATTAAAAAATAAATTAAAAAAAAATAAGAATTTTTACCGCAAACTGTTCAAACCATAGAACTTGTTTCCCTCTTGGAAAGTCGGTGAAAGTCGGATGTCCGTAGTCCAAAACACGATACATCATACGGTTGATCCATGCGCTGATCCCGTTCGAGGATCGATCGAACCATGTTTGACCCGGTCCAGATGGATACGGAGTGAGAAACGGAAGATGGTGACGACCCGGCTGTCGAACAAACTCCGCAACCCTCATTAGTTCCGGAGGACCCTGAAAGTTCGGAGGAATAGTGGGTGCATCACCGGAGCCAGAAGGAGCTTCGGGAAATGGAGAGGGAGATGTCTGGTGGGAGCTGCGGGGCGATGGGGAACCCTGAAAGTCGTGGCTTCCCGAGCGACGAACACGACGCTGTCGAGCAGGAGTGGGGGTCTGATCATCGTAAGACCTGAAGTTTAAATATATAAAAATTGAAAAAAAAAAGTTAGTATACATGATTAGTTTTAATAAAAAAAGTTAGTATACATCATTGAAAAACGATTTAAAAAAAAAAAACGTTTTTAGAAAACATATACATGTTTTTTTAAAATGAAAAAATGTTTTAATACTTATAAAAATAGTTTTAATATTACAAAAATAGTTTTTATATCAAAAAAACCCATTATAAAATAGTAAAACCTTTTTAAAAATCATTTAAAAACGTTTTTAAAAATAAAAAAACGTTTTTAAAAATCATATACATGTTTTTTTAAATCAAAAAATGTTTTTATACTTATAAAAATATTTTTAATATAAAAACAATTAGTTTTTATATCAGAAAAAAAATATTATATAATAGTAAAACCTTTTTAAAAATCATTTAAAAACGTTTTTAAAAATTTTAAGAAACGTTTTTAAAAATCAAAAACGTTTTTAAAAATCAAAAACGTTTTAAAAAATCAAAAACGTTTTTAAAAATCAAAAACGTTTTAAAAAATCGAAAAACGTTTTTCACACTACAAATAATTCCATAGAAAAATAAAACAAGAACCTAAAATCCGAAATTCAATCCTAAACTATCCATCTAACAACCTAAAATCCGAAACTATACATCTAACAACCTAAAATCCAAGAGAAATATGAAGTTTTGGTTGATTCTTACATGATTATTGAAGTGCAGGAGAGATTCCGACGGCAAGATGAGAGAGAACCGGCGGCGTGAGAAGTTTCCGGAGGAGAGGATCGACAGGAGAGAGAGGATCGAGAGGAGAGAGAGAGGATCGATTTTTTGAGGTGAAGCGGCGGAGAAGAAGAAGAAGGAAGTTAGGTATTATATTTAATAATTCCGACGGATCCTTGTCGTCGGAAATCCGTCGGAATTATTAAATATAATACCAACACGCGGTTCTCGAAATAATTCAATGTTTTTGTTTTCCCGGTAAGTATTTTCCGACGGATACCTTGTTCCTCGGTATTTCCTCGGAAATTTCCGAGGAAATTCCGAGGAGAAACAGTATTTCCTCGGAAATTCCTCGGAAATTTCCGAGGAAATTCCGAGGAAACGTGGTTTAGGGTTCCGGATTCCTATTTTTTTTTCGGTATTTCATTTTTAATACAAATGCAATTCATATCATTGAGGATACTTTGTGTAGATGATCATAAAACATGAAATAACAAAAATTCAAAAATAATTGTAAGTAAGTCCTTTAACGTTTGTTAAAGTGTATAAGTGTTTATCTTATAATGTGTGATTTTTGTCGGACCAATCGTAAAAGTGTTGTTATTGTGTAAAACACTGACGTTTGACTTCAAAATGTGGTTAAGAAACTCAATGAAGGTTATATATGTGTTATTCGATCCGCAAAACGTCGATATCGGTTTTAAAACCCCATCTCCTCGGAATGCCGTCGGAAATTTCCGAGGACATTCCGAGGAAATTCCCAAAATCCAAGGTCGCCTCGGAATTTCCTCGGAATTTTCCGACGGAATTCCGAGGAGGTGGGGTTTTTAACAGTTTTCGACGGAATTTCCTCGGAAATTTCCGAGGAAATTCCGAGGAAAATCATTATTAATCAAAATTAATAACTCGTTAATTTGATTTTCGACGGAATTCCGATGAAACCCTAAATTCCCTCGGAAATTCGTCGGAATTTCTTGTTTTTTTTAAAAAAAAAAAAAAAAAACTCTACTCTGACTCGGAAGCATCATCACCAGATGAATCAGAATCTGGATCTTGGTCAAACTCTCCAATAACGGGTTCATCTTCTGTGTAAACGACGGCGTCCTCTGCGAAGTCAGTCAAATCGACTACAAGGCCACCTTCCGCTACATCTTCTGCTGCACTTAAGTTGGCGGATGTAATTGGTTGCAGTGGGTCTTCCAGCTCTGAACTTCCCTGAACTCGGCCTCTCGGGTTGACTCTTGTAACCGTAACCCATGGATCATCTCTGTTCCTTACCCGTGGGTACTTGATATAAGAAACCTGTAACATTTAAAAAAATATTAGTAAAAGTATGAATTATGATCAATCATTCTGAATTCGTACAAACATTAACTTACCTGATCGGCCTGAGAAGCAAGAATGAAAGGATCATAATATTGTAGCTTTCGCCTCGAATGTACTGATGTAACACCAAATGCATCTGTTCTCACACCTCGATCTGGAGTGTTGTCGTGCCAATCACAGTAGAAAACAGTACAGCGCAATCCAAGCAAGCCCAAATACTTGATTTCCAAAATCTCATGTATGTGTCCGTAGTATACATCATCTCCTGATGCAGAACAAACGCCAGCATCATAGGTCGTACGCGAATGTCTCCTCTTTTCAGTTGCGAATGCATATCCTCGAGTACAAAATCTCGGATATGACTTTACAACACAGATTGGGCCAACCACCATCTCGCGTATCCAATCGTCAAATTTTACACCTCTGGCCAAACCAGAAGACACCTATTAATAGCACATATGTAAGTTATATCAATAAATATGAATTAGTAAAAATATATGGTAAATTTAATCTTAATTTGTTTAAGGCACTCACATAGGTAAACATCCATCCAGCAAATTCTCTCTGCTTCATTTCTTCTAGTTCCGCCTCTGTGGCGTATCTATATTCGGACCGCTTCGCTGCCATGAATATCCTGTACATATGAATTAATTAGATTAAAATGTCAATTTGTTAAAATAGAATTTTGTAAGATAATAAACTTACCTCTCATATGGAAGAACGTCTTCGCAGTTCGTCAGCAAATATGTCTGCAAATGACTTCGCTCGTGCTCAGTAAGTCGACGGTCCTTTGGTTTTCCGCTAAGTCGTCCAACATCTGTGAAAATGTCTGGAACCTTAACATGATATGTTGCCCGTTCACCTCTATCATCATGCCGAGCAGATCTTCTGTTTTTGGTCTGAACTTCTGCTGGAAAGTAGTGCTCCGCAAAGTTTGAAATTTCTTCATTGATCATCTGTGCGACTATAGAACCTTCCACCCTACTTAAATTTTTCACCTTCTTCTTCAAATGGAACATATACCGCTCATACAGATACATCCATCTATACTGCACAGGACCACCAAGTTCCAATTCTCTTGCAAGGTGAATAGGAAGATGCTCCATAACATCAAAAAATGAGGGAGGAAATATCTTCTCAAGGTTGCACTGAATAACGGCAATGTTAGTCTTCAAATTTGTAATACCTTCAAGAGTCACTGATCTGCTGCATAAATCGCGGAAAAAAGCACTTATCCCTGCAACAGCTTCATGAACTTTTCTTGGTAATAGTTCCTTGAAGGCAAACGGAAGGAGGCGCTGCATCATCACATGGCAATCGTGACTTTTCAAGCCAATAAACTTTCCTTCCTTTCTGTCGATACAGTTTCGCAAATTAGATGCGTAACCATCTGGAAACTCCACATCGTTTGAAATCCAATCAAAGAACGCATTTTTCCCCTCTGTATCAAGCCGGTATATGGGAAAAGGAGCCCTACCATTCTCATCAACTTGAAGTTCTGGACGAGCACATATATCGACTAAATCCAGTCTTGACTTCAAATTATCCTTTGTTTTACCTTTAACGTTAAGGATCGTGTTCATGAGATTGTCAAAAAAGTTCTTCTCAATATGCATGACATCTAAATTATGCCTTAGCAGATGATCCTCCCAGTATGGCAAATCAAAGAAAATACTTTTCTTGTGCCAGTTATGTAGTTCTCCAACTGCATCTACAGGAAACTGCTCATGTCCACCGACGTCTGGCGTCCTTTCAGCACCAAAATCTCTTAGTTGTGTCTTCAAAACTTTCCCACTAACTTCCTCAGGTGGACCATCAAACACCTGTTTGTTCTTCCTAAAGAAATTCTTACTCCGACGGTATGGATGATCATGTGGTAGGAATCGTCTGTGACAGTCAAACCAACACGTTTTTCTTCCGTTCTTTAGTTGGAAAGCATCTGTGTCATCTTGACAATATGGACATGATAGCCTCCCATGCGTTGTCCATCCAGATAACATACCATATGCTGGAAAATCACTTATTGTCCACATTAGTACTGCCCGCATTTGAAAGTTTTCTTTACACGAAATGTCGTATGTTTCAGCACCTTCACCCCATAGCTGTTGCAACTCATATATTAGTGGCTGAAGAAACACATCAAGCGATCTCTTAGGATGCTCTGGTCCGGGAACGAGAATGGAGAGAAACAAAAACTCTCGTCGCAAGCACAAGTTTGGGGGTAAGTTATATGGTGTAACAATGACTGGCCATAGAGAATATTGTCTTCCACTCTTCCCATACGGGCTGAAACCATCGGTACATAATCCAAGGTAGACATTTCTTCTCTCATATGCAAAGTCGGGATACTTTGATTGGAAATGCTTCCACGCTTTTGCATCTGAAGGATGTCTAATCTCACCATCTGTTGAGTGCTCCGCATGCCATCTCATTCGTTGCGCTGTCCGTTCCGAAAGATACAACCTCTGCAACCTTTCCTTCAAAGGCAAATACCACATCCTTTTATATGGCACTCTAACTCTTCCACTCGTATCTTTGTAACGAGGCTTCCCACAAAATTTGCATGTAATCCGCTGGTCATCCGCCCTCCAATAAATCATGCAGTTATCGCTGCATACATCTATTACCTCATACGGTAAACTAACACCAGATACAAGTTTCTGAACCTCATAGTATGAACCGGAGCTACGTTATCCTCAGGAAGAATACCTTTTACAAATTCAGCTATCGCATCCACACAGTCTTCAGCCAAGTTATAATCTGTTTTAATGGACATCAGTCTTGTAGCATATGATAAAGCTGAATGACCATCTCTGCAACCTTCATACAAAGGTTGCTTTCCAGCATCCAACATATCATAAAATCTCCTAGCTTCTGCATTGGGTAAATCTTCCCCTCTAAAATGATCATTTACCATCTGCTCAACACCTACACCATAGTCTAAATCCGTTCTAATTGGTTCTTCTAATCTAACCGCCGGCCGAGGTTCGCTAGTACTACCAGGTTCATATCCTGTTTCCCCGTGATGATACCAAATTTTGTAACTTCGTGTAAACCCATTTAAAAAAATATGTGTCCAAACATCCAACTCTTTAATAACCTTTCTATTTTTACAATTAGAGCAAGGACATATTAACTTACCTGTTTCGGCTTCCGTTGTCGTTTAACTAACCCCATGAATTCCTTTAGACCTCGTTCGTATTCTTTCGTAAGCAATTTCGTGTTCGGATCCAAATGAGGTCGATCCATCCAAGAACGATAATAATTTGAAGAAGACATGTTTTTGTGAAACGAAAATCGTGTGTAAAGATATTGGGAGGAGAGAAGAAGAAATGGAGTGAATGAAGAGGAAGAGGGGTGGGTGTATTTGTCGATGAAATCCAGCCGACAATACTGACGAAATTCCAAGGAAATTCCGAGGAAAACACACCGTTCCTCGGTATTTCCTCGGAATTATTGAAATCCCACAACGGCTCCCCCAACGGGTCTCTAACGGCTCCGACATACTGAGGAAATTCTGAGGAAATACCGAGGAATCCTCGGTATTTCCTCGGAATTCTTGAAATCACCCAACGGCTCTCCAAACGGGTCTCTAACGGCTCCAAACTTTCCTCGGTATCTTACAATTATCCGTCGGAAATTTCCCACGGACCGCGTTTCCTCGGAAATTCCTCGGAAATTTCCGAGGAAACGTGATGTCCTCGGAAATTTCCGACGAAATTCCGAGGAAAACTCTCTTCTCGGAGTTTCCTCGGTTTTTCGTCGGAAATTTCCGAGGAAATCATTTTCCCTCGGAATGTCCCTCGGAATTTGAACGTTTTCTTGTAGTGTTTGGACGAAACTCTCTTGTATTTGCACGAAAAGACTGTATGAACCAATAGTCTCTATCACTAAAAACTGGTCCCGTAAGTCTTATACAGCAGAAAGCAACTTTACACTGCGACAAAAACCATGTCTATATATCCAATACGCAAAAAATTCAGTTTCTATCATGTTTTTACCTACAATGATTGAAAAATCAATGTTGATACTATCTCAAATAGAATCACAACGAGCACAAAAGTAGAAAAGTTAAAAATACGACTTTTTAGCAAGGCCTTCCCGAATAACAAGAATGGTTTCCTTTATAAGCCTTAAATTTCAACAATGGTTCCTAAACACCAACAAATTTTTCCTAAAACCTTTCTCGATCGCTTCCAAAGACCATCCTGAAAGACATAAAAGTGGGAGGGAGAACATATTAAAAGGTCTTTTTGATCATTTGTTTAGGGCTTTTTGAGAACAATTTACAATAAGGAAGCAGTTCCTAAGGAACTTAACAATCGACTTCTCCTTACCAAGATACACCTCGCATTGGCAAACAAAAATGTAAAGCAATATACATCAATCAACTATCTCAGTCTTTAACAGACTAATAAGCGCCATAAAATGTTTACAAAGAGACCACTCCCTACACTGCTACCAATAGTTGAGAACCGAGAAAATGGCCAAGAACTTGGTAATGCAAAGCTTTTCAAGAGTAGCAACAGTTAATGAGATAGTGGCAAACTCGTTAACAATAATGAAAAAAGAGATCACAAGTTCAACAAGCAAGATTCTCTTAACACCCAGTAAATTTCAGATTGCTAAGAAAATAACACGACTTTAAGAACCTCTAGTATGAAGCAATATAGTGGCAAACTCTGGATTCAATTCTAAAAGACAACATATACAAATTCCAAAATCTAGAATACAAACCGTGTTGAAAACCATCAAAAGAACACAGTCAATTTCATCTTCCTAACAAAAGAAAACGACTTTAACAACCTCAACAACAAATATAATAAGCTCAAATTAGAAGGATTTCAAAAATCCATACTCAAATCTCAAAGTCGCGAAACTATGAACTGGCGGCACTGGAGCACGATTGCAGAGAGCTTCTTCACGACTGATACAATTCACTGAAGATACTCCTCTGTCGTCGTCGTCTTCGTCGTTGTCGTTGAAACCCTAAACTGCCGGTGTTGAATCTTCATCGGAGAAGAGGAGAAGATGCGGGGTGAGAGAAGGAGACAAGACGCGTTTTTTTTTTCTGGGGCGTGTTTTATGGCAGGGGTAAAATAGTCTTATGTTCGTTTAATGAATGTTATTTGTGGGAGAGTTGAGCGCGTGTGCTACTCGGGAAGGGAAACCATAATCTGTGCCATTAAGGAGAATTGCCCGTTAATATATTTTAATATATTTTATAATATTTTTATTTTAAAATAGTGAAATATTAATAATGAATTTTTTTAATTTTTTTAAAATGGTGGGTACCCGCACACCCGCCGGACAACATATGTCGACCTGCATCCGCCTCGCAATTGAAAATTTTAACCCGCACCCGCCCCGCTTCGATTCGAATTTGAATTTTTTTGGCCCGCACCCGCCCCGCAGCGGATCTAAACCCGCGGGAATCGCGGATTTTAACTCAAATTTCCAGCACTATGCCCAACTCAAACGTCCGACTCATATCTAGCGCATTCCCGAACACAAAACTTATCCCATGCTTCTTACTACGAAAATGATATATGTACTTTGTTTTTTATCTTCAGTTTATATCTAACTAGATTAGGCCACACGTGATACAAGGACAAGAATAAAAAATTTGAAACCTATAATTGAGAACCATCATAACATAATCTATAAATTTAGATTTTAGTTTAATTTTGTGTTAAATTACCCAAAATACTTTGTTTTATAACTCTTAATTAAAAAACTAGAGAAACCTAGAAAAAGATTATTTTAGATTAACAAAAGGTTCTAAAAAAATACTTAAAATATTATATTACTTAAAACTAATATTTTAATGAACTAATATATAAAAAGTACAGATTTGTAAACTTTAAAATTGAAAAAACAGTTTTACATTAAAGTATAAATCTCTTCACATATAATCAAAATATTAACACTGTTATGAAATAATTATTGTATATTTTGTTAACTTAAAATATTTTTTATATGTGTCAAAATCTTATAGATAGATTTGACACATGTCGCGATCATATTAATTAATAGTTTTGAAACATTAAGTTTTATACAATGAGATAAGATAATTGATTATTTTTTTTCTTTTATGAATTAGGAAGACTAACAATCTTTTTTAGGACAAATCTTTCTTTTTAATACAATTTTAACCATTTTTTTTTCATTGGAATAATTCTTTATTTTCTTTAGGAAAAAACAATAATCATTTTCTTTTTAGAAATAGTTTATTTTTAATAAGATATATTCTTTTTAATTGTATAATAATTTTATAAATATTATTTTGTCAATTTTATTATATACTATATTTGTTTGACACATAGCAAAATCTTAAAATATCTTACTGTAATGTGACATAATCATACTAATAAAGCATAAGATTATATCTTAATTTATTAGCCAATTAGTCTAATACAAAATTGCATATACCGTGTCAAGTGAGTGATTAGAGTAAGCTTTGGTGGCAAATTTAGCCAAAACACATTTGGTTACAAATTTACAAAACTTTAATTTTGATATCTGTTAATATCCAAAATTAAGAGTGTTCTTTTTTTGGATACAAACTCACCAGCCTGTTTATACGATCTACCTTGTCGTCGTCACTCGTTTGATAGGCACACGTTAACTTAAGACGTGTTTACGCTTCAAGTTTCTCTACCAAACCAAAAATAAAAAACTTTGTTGTTCGTTCAGATATTGCCGTCGTTTAACAATGGCCGGAAAACTCATGCACGTTCTTCAATACGAGTCATACGGCGGCGGCGCCGCCGCTTTGAAGGTGAAAAAATTAGTGTGTACATACGAGTAATGACTCAATTTGAGATAATCCAATCTGTAACTTTCAAAATCATCTAAATTTCATTAGTATTCTCTCTTCATATTCTATGCTTCTATAAAGTTGATCTCTTTCTTCTGGAGATTTATGAAAATGACAATTTTGCTATTTTATCTTAATACTAATTGAGACAAAGAAGAGAGAAAAAGAAGTGTAACAGTTAGGTTTTAGTTTAGATAATATTACTGATCATAAAAATATAATGGGGCTTTTATTTGTGTTACATGTGATTTGTTTTCTTGGTAGAATCAGTTTTGTCATGTATGCATTTGTATTTCTTTTTTTTTTTGTAAAGAAAGCAACATGATCAGTCTTGTGTAGTGTTTGCGACTTTCTTGTTTGGTTTTCTGATGCATTCTGATATGTTCTCAGCATGTCCAAGTCCCGATTCCATCGCCGAAGACCAACGAGGTTTTGCTAAAATTAGAAGCTACAAGTCTGAACCCTGTTGATTGGAAAATCCAAAATGGAATGATTCGGCCTTTTCTGCCTCGCAAATTCCCCTGCATTCCTGGTATCTTCTTCTTAGTTCTTGTACTTGTCCTTCATCTTGTGATTCCATATTCTAATGTATGTAGTCTTTTAAGCATATGGACGATTAATCTTGAAATGATCAAGATTCTGTTGCTTAGATGTTTTTGTGTGTGATTGATGTTGTATTGACTTATAGGCTTTGTATAAGTTGGCATAAACTTTGGATAATTTTTCTTGAACAGCTACTGATGTTGCTGGAGAGGTCATGGAGGTTGGATCAGGAGTCAAGAATTTCAAAGCTGGTGACAAAGTTGTATCGATTCTCAGCCATCTAGTAAGTTTTGTTTTTTTTTTTTCTTTACCTACAAGACATTGACATTGGAGTTGTAGCGATTACTCGAGTTAACTGTTTCTATTGTTTTTCAGACCGGAGGTGGATTTGCTGAGTTCGCCGTTGCAAGCGAGAAACTAACCGTTAAAAGGCCTCAAAAAGTAGGACCATCTGAAGCAGCCGGTTTACCTGTGGCCGGTCTAACCGCTCTCCAGGCTCTAACTAATCCCGCAGGGTTGAAACTAGATGGTACAGGCAAGCAAGCGAACATCCTTATCACAGCAGCATCTGGTGGAGTCGGCCATTACGCAGTCCAGCTAGCAAAGCTTGGTAACGCTCATGTAACTGCTACTTGTGGGGCTCGGAACATTGACTTTGTCAAATCTTTAGGAGCGGACGAGGTTCTTGACTACAAGACTCCCGAAGGAGCTGCTCTCAAGAGTCTGTCAGGTAAGAAATATGACGCTGTGATTCACTGTGCAAACGGGATACCGTTTTCTACATTCGAGCCGCATTTGTCGGAAAACGGGAAGGTGATAGACATCACGCCGGGGCCTAGAGCGATGTGGACTTACGCGGTTAAGAAAGTAACCATGTCGAAGAAGCAGTTGGTTCCGTTTTTGTTCATTCCGAAAGCTGATAATTTGGAATTTATGGTGAATCTAGTGAAAGAAGGGAAAATGAAGACTGTGATTGACTCTAAGCATCCACTGAGTAAAGCAGAGGATGCTTGGGCCAAAAGTATCGATGGTCATGCGACTGGGAAGATCATTATCGAGCCATGATGTTAGCATTTAACTTGTGCTGTCTATGTTTCTAGAAGCTTAAAAGTTTGATCTCGTTTTCACATATTCACATTGCTTTCTTTTATACAATACCCAACTCCGTCACTTGTTACAAAGAAACAAAAACCAAAAAGAATTGAATGCATTACTTGTTTATGGCTTCCACTGACCACAAGCCTCGTATTTCTCCATCTTCACCTCGTTTTCAAGCGTGCAGAACTTGCAAGACCAGACTTTGTGCTTCATTTCTCTTTCCTTTGGCTTTGCTGCAGTGCATAACTTGCATATGAAAGCCAACAACTGCACAGAGAAACCAAAGCAAACAGAATTAATGGCAAGAAGCTTATGTTTTAACTTCGAAAAAACTTACAGTCTCTGAGGAAGTAACATTTGAAAGACTCCAGGGCCGACCCTGGGCTAAAACCCAACAAGCAGATGCTTTAGGTGCCAAATAATTAATACATATTAAAGGGTGTCAATCTCACAAATTGTAGTCTTAGTCTAGTGGTTGAGGCTGAGTTTATGACATTAATGGTTGGAGGTTCGATTCCTAGGTATATAATTTTAACTTAATTTTAGGCAATATTTATAAATGGACTTTAATTAGTACGGACCGTCCCTGCCCACATTGCAGATTCTTCTCTATATTGTTTTGCTGACATGGCATTTAAATTCGTACAAGTTTCCGTTATGAAAATGGGTTCTTTACATGTGTCACCATCATTCTCTTTGTCTTCTTTAGACTCTGTGGATTGAGAATAACACCAGATATCATTGAGTAGGCGCTATTCTGCAGTCATTGCAGCCATCCTGAATTGGACTAAGATCTAACATAATGTTGCTATCACCACCAAGACGATGAGGCCTTCAAGGTAATAGATATCACTATTGAGATTAGGGGTTATTGGGATTAGGTAGAGATTAATGGGCCATGGGCCTTTCTAGAGAATATATTAGAAATATCTCACAGCATAAGTTGGGAGAGACATTAACTAATATATAAGAGACTTAGACTAATCCACTCATTGTACACATTGATAGTAATCCAAAAATGATAAGTACTGTTTAAGTAACATGGTTTTGGAACACTAACCACTTCTGAAACCCTCCTCCTACTTATAAGCTTTTATGATTAATTGAGACAAGGCATCTCCTAAAGCAAACTAAAGATTGAGCATGATAAGTAAACAACCAGATGGTTTTGATTATCAAAAGAAGTTAAAGAATTGTATTACCAAAGCTACTCTTTCTAATGAAAACAGCCATTTAAAACTCAAGAACAAACTCTCCGGAATAGTCCATTTACATAGAACATTCTCTTTCCTCACAAATCTTAGATGATCGAAATGAAAGAGCAAAGCTTCTATTCAAACTTCCCACCAATTGTAATAACTTCTTCCTTGAAAGCCACATCAGCTTTGTTGACTATTTCTTCCTCCAACTCAGCCTTCTTTCTCCTTCAAATATATGAACACATTGGCTTATGAATACCTTTGGCTGCCAAACGAAGCTTGTCCTCAAGCTTTAAATGAGGAAATTGGTGGATCAAGTAAGTGCACATTCTCAGTATCACTCATTTTCAGGAAGTTCAGTCCAGCTAATCAGTGCTTCCAAATGTCCTTCTGAATCATAACGAGTGTCCAACACCAGTGCTAAACTTCAAAGTAGTTTTAACTAACTTGAACAATTCCTTCAAAAAATAGCTGAGAAACACCTTCTCGCTATCAGAAACAATCGAAAGAGGAAAGCTGTGTAATCTTACAATCTCTTTGATGAACAAACTAGCAACACTAGCAGCTGAGGGAACAACGACCTATTTCCCCACCAAAAAGTATCCAATCGCTCTAAATGCAGCCCAAAACTTTTCCTAATTCTAGACATCCCCGAAATAAAACTTCAAGATCTATATCTCCCCGAATTAAAAGTTTCAAATCTATTTTACCTTTACCGCAACCACATTTTCGAGAAGTGCGCTCCTCCGCAACCACTTTCTCAAAATCAGAGCCTTGCCGGAAATTTTATCGTTCTGAGCCTCTCTTCTCCTCTCTGGCATTGCCTTCACAAAGAAGACTCTGCTCCTCCATCCCCAACCTCTGGAAATCAACATGGCCCCTGCACCTCACTTTGCCATTGAGTTCCCGAAGCCACCGGTTGCATTCTCTGAGTCCGTTTGTCAAAGTCCTTGGGGTCCTTTACCCTCCTTACTGCCATGTACAAAGCGCTTTTTGCCACCTCGCTATTACTTTTCACCGTTTCTATAATCTACCTCCCTATGAAATCCTACTTAACTTTTCACCATTTCTATAATCTAAAGGATATGTGAGTTCCTATGTTTTCAAACCTCTTTCACAGGTCTAGTTTTCTGTTTTGCTTGAGGGAAAGCAAAAGGATAAGTCTAGGGGAGTTGATATATCATGGTTTTTATGGTTCTTAGCCATGATATAAGTCTTATTTATAGAGTCTTTTTAGTGTTTTGGAGTCTTTTAGAGTCATTTGCAAATTTAGATACGTTTGGAGTTTATTTGGAGATTATGAATCATTTTGGAGTTAAGTAGAAAGCCGTGCTGAATAATTCACCTAGGAGACAAATTTTGGAGATGGTGTCGGTTGACACCACCCTTGGTGTAATTTCGTTCTGCATCTTCCAGGCTTTGAAGAGTTTCAAAAAGATCTCTGAAGCTCCTAATATTTACAATTAAGTCCCCACATGTATTTTAGACTACATTTAGGTTTTTAATTCATTGTTTAGACTTATCTTTATTCTAAGCTTTATTGAGAGAGATTTGTAGCAGAGTTTTGGAGAGAATAATTCATACTCCTTCAGAAAAGATTCAGAACTCCTTTTATTCTCTATTGATTTCTTTTATGCAATATTATTCAATCATGCTTATTGGTTCAATATCCATGTCTAAGTAGTTTGCTAGTTAGGTTTAGGGTTTCTCATTATAGGTCATCGATTGTTAAGCTGATTGGTTAATTAAGGATTCTGAACACTTGTTGAAGGTTATGATTAATGCTTGATCTGAACTGACGAGTTAGATTATTGATCATAGGTTTATTCTCGCAACGAAAGTTGGTTAATTAGCTAGAAAGAACTTTAAAAATACCAATCTGCAACGGAATTTGATTTAGGGATTTTGTGAACTTATCGAACATGAGATTATTGCATGTTTACATTTTAGAACTCGCAAAGAAATTTAGTTTTCTAGGTTTTAGACATAGATAGTTTTCGCAGCGACAGCTGGTTCACTTTATCATTGTGTTTCGAGTTCTAGAACATAGCAGAATCCTAATTGACTGATTAGCTTGCATTCCTGATTTCCTGAGAATTCACTGAGCCTGACATTTTTCTCATCTGATCTTAAAACCGATTTTAGTTGCTGTCTTTTAATTACAATCATTCTTGTTTAGCTTAATTCGAAACCCAATAATCTATTGTGTGATCTTGAGTCTATGTGGAATTCGACCCCTAAGTACTGCAATCGATCTCTTAATTTGAGAGAGTAGCTCTAGGGTGAATTTGAGCATATCATTATGAGATTTGAAACTTTTAATTTGGGGAGATAGAGATTTCGAACTTTTCTTTCGGGAGTATCTGAAATTAGGAAATTTTTTGGTATGCATCTAGTGCGATACAATACTTCTGGTGGGGAAATAGGTCGTTGGCCCGCAGCTGAGAAGGGATGCTTAAGGCGTAAGACGTGAGAAAACTTGCTCAATCTATCCACTACCACTGGTGCCTTGTGAATTGGGCAAGCCCTTGAAAAAATCTATTGAAAGGGCTTCCCATATTTAAATAGGAATCTGTAATTGATTGTAGAAGCCTCGAATGTGATAATGTCGAGTACTTATCGCGTTGGACACATCACACTCAACTACATACTTCTGAATATCCTTAGTCATCTTCTTCCAATGAAACATGTTTTGAATACGACATAAAGTCTTAAAAAAAACTTGAATAGCCTCCCTTCAACCCATCATGGTATTGTTTAAGAATAAGGGTATATGTACTCAGATCCTAAGAATTACCCGTCTTCCTTTGTAGAGTGAGTTCCCATTGATTATTCGATACCACACTTCTCCATTTGACCCGATTGAACCTTATATATTATCTCAAGCTGCTATTTCAAATAATATTGTGGTTTACGCTATTGAAATTGAATACAAGTTAAGCATTGAAAAAGATCTGAACTCATTCTGAAAGCCACTGAAAATGACAATTCGGAAAAGTAGTTGTATGTCTCGAAAGAGAAAATAAAGTTTATGGATAATAAAAAAGTATGAACTTAACTAAGTAAAGTTTCCTAACAATTTAAAACTATTGATTTTAAATGGGTCTTCAACACTAAACATGGCTCAAAAGGTAACTTTAGAAGGTACAAAGCTTGACTTGTTAATAGAGGTTCAGCAACAACAAAAATACGCGTTGACGATATAAAGACCTCTTTTGTTTCTATGAAATATTCTTTAATGATTGTTTTAACTTTGGTGACCCAATATGATATTGATGTTCACTAAATAGATGTGGAAAAACCACTCTCTGAATGGAATTAAAGCTTGAAGAACTGAGGAATATAGATGGACCAACATGAAGTGTTTGTGGCCACATGAAAATGAATATCTGGTATATAAGCTGAGGAAGTTAATGTATGGACTGAAATAAATTTCCAGGCAATGGTATATAAAATTTAATGACACCATCATGTAATATGATTTTGTAAAGATCATTGTTGATCGGTGTATCTACCTTAAGATAAATGGGAGCATATTAGATTTTAGTTTTATATGTTGATGAAAAATTCTTGCTATGAATTACATAGGCATGTTACATGTATAAATAAGAATCTTTCCAAAAACCTTCAAATGAAAGATATGGAGAGGCAGCATATGTGATCATAATAAAAGTATTTAAAATTGGTCACAATCTTTGTTAAGTTTCTCTCAAAAATTATATATCAGTAAGATCTTAGAGAGATATAGACTAGAAAAAACTCTCCAAAGATTGCTCTTATATATAAAAGGGGCGATGTTTAGAGAAAAAAAAATCATTGTCCAAGAAATGAATTGGAGCGTAAGCAAATGTAAATAAATCTGTACACATTAGTTGTTTGGAGTTCGAACTATTTCATGTACATGATAAGTTTTCAGCTATATTGTTAGAATGTTGGGTCAATATCAAAGTAAACTTGAAATGAAGAATTGGAAAGCTCCAAAGAAAGTGTTCAGATACTTGCAAGGCACCAAAGAGATGATGCTTTTATATAAGATATATGATCATTTAGAGGTCATTAGATATTCATATTTAATTCAAATTATGATGGATATGTCAATAGTAGTAAATCAATGTTTGCTACTTGTTCTTGTAAAAAGGAAGGAACAACGTAATGAAAGAGTGGAAAGTAGTCTTTCATTATTACTATCACAGCTAAGGACGAATTTGTGGCATGTTTTGAGGCCACAGTCATGTATTGTGGCTGCGGAACTTTATCCTGGGATTTTGGAATATATGCATTATAGCTTGGCCGCTGAGAATGATTGAGATAATACTGAAATTGTCATCTTTATAAATAATGACAGTACTCGAAGATTATTAAAACACATGAGGTAAAAGTACAGACATGTCTGCTATAGAGAAAGTGTAGACACGTGTGACATCTTTTGAGCACATTAGAAAGGATTTCTTATTGTGAAAATTTTCAGGCCGTTGAATAAGGAAGATGGTCAATGATGGACGCAGAGAGGCGTCTTCTAGCTCACGCGCTTCATGAGCCTTCTAGCGCCCGCTTCGTCCTCCTTTCTGAGACTTGCATCCTTCTCTTCAACTTAACCACAGTCTACCCTTACCTCACTCGCTCTTTCCTCGACGACCCAAGGGCCATGGGCCGAGGTCGTTACAGCCCCAAAATGCTCCGACGCGTATCTTTGATAAAAAAATATTATTTTGTATTTTTTATAAACAACTGTTTTTATTATTTTTAAGGTAAAATTGTATACTTTCGTAACCTGAGACGCACCGTTTTAACTCATCCAAAAATCTAGTTTTTTGTTATGAGTTTCGCTTTGCATACAATTATTGCATCTAGACGCATTTCTTAGTTTAGCATAAACGAACAAAAGTTGGTAGCTACATCCAGATTCTGAATCTGAATGTAGAAACGAACAGGCCCTTAGTTCCTTATAAAATTGTAAAAACAAATACTTTTTTTCTTTCTGAAAATCAACATAGATGATGGAAACTGAGAAGTCAAGACTCTACCTTCATAGAATCCCTCACAGTGTAACATCTGAAGAGTTGATTGAAGTTATTTCCAGGGATTTCACACCCAACTTGTACACTCTCATATTCCCGTATTTTTTGTTCACGATGATTTGTTGTTGTTTCTTGTTTGCTAAGCCATTGAAAAGACAAGGAGGTTGCTACGATAGTGCGATTGTTGTTTTTAATAGCCTGGCATAAGCAAATCAAGCTTTTGAAAACATTGCTGGAGACTTGGAAAGGTTCTTTTTGCATCATTTCTCTACTCATTTTCAGGATATGAAGCATATGAGTGATATATATAATAAGTCTCCACTCCTTTTTCTTACAGGATTCAGCGGGTTTGTCGCAAAAGCAGGTTTTTCTAAAGCCAACTTCAGGATCAGGACCTAGATTATACTTTCAAGTTCGTAAAATGGTTGAGATGATTATGTTGATGAAATATCTGCAGCAAAGAGAATTTACCCTGAGCAGAAGAAAGTGACTGGTAAGAGACAGAAGAGAGAATATTATTCTGCTGACGAAATATCTGCAGCAAAGAGAATTTACCCCGAGAAGAAGAAACTATACTTTCCAACATCCAACGATCGGATTTGTTGGAAATTTTCAATGATTATCCCATAAAATTACATCTGATATTATATTTCTTGGAAATTCATTGCAAGTTTCCCACAATTTTTAGTGAGATACTTTCAAATTTGACCTCAAACATGAGGTCAATTGCAAAAGTATACCCCCTATTTTCTCTTTCAGATTTTGCCCAATTTTTTTTCACTTTATCCTCATAAGTTCAAAGTATTTACAAAATTGTCATTCTTTTTATTTAAGTTTTATTATTTTTTGATTAAACAAATATCAAACCATCTTTCATCAACACACTTATTTACGAAAATGTCATCTTCTTCAATTTTCCCAACCACCATGAACAACCAAAATCGAGATTTTAATACTCGAAACCCACCTATTTTCTTGATGTAAATGCTCATTTTTCTTACTCACAACTTCATTTTCTTCCATTTTTTTTTCCATTCTCTTTCCATTTTCATCCAAAAAACTCTCTAATTTTCGTTTTCTAAATTTGAAAGTTTTGATCTTGCCATTTCCGGCCAAGACCGCCACCCAAAACCGGTGGTTTTAGCTGATATTTGGCAAACTCGAAGATCTGGGCATGAAATGAAGCTAAAATCGTGCTTAAACCGCAACTATGTAATTTTTTCTTGATGTTTTCAAAAGTTGCAGCTTTTTCACGAATGCAGACTGCTAGAGAAGTCTGTGCGTCGAGGAGAATCCTAGTCAACGCAGGGGTTAGTTTTGCAATTGACCAAATTTCGGATTTTGTGCCCCATATTGCCAGAGAAGTCTGCAACATATCCTTTGATAACGAAAAAGGTTAGATTTGCAATTGACCAAAAGTCAACCTTTTTAGAGCAGACTTTTGTGGAAGTCTGTATTCCCTCAGACTTCTCGGACAGTCCGAAAAATCATTGACTTTTTTAAAAGCAGACTTCAAAAGAAGTCTACGGACGTTAGTTTTGCAATTGAATAAAATGTCAGAACAGTTCCCCGAAAGTACAATTATATGCAGACTTCTCTGGCAGTCTGCGGAGTTTAAGCAGACTTATGTGGCAGTCTGAAAAATTCTGCAGACTTCTGTTTCAGACTTCCAAAGAAGTCTGCTCTAAAAATTTATTTTTATCACCCAAAATTCCCAAGTTTATTTATATTGAAATGGATAGGGTACCTTTGTAGGGAGTGAGTCAGGCACTCAAAAATCGACATGTACAACTTGTAGTGTGTTCTTGACCAGTAATAAGGAAAATCGAACAACCACTTTTGATATATTGCACAAAAAGAACCAAACAAACATAGAGATAGCTACTAGATTTCATCAACTACAACGACATACATCAACTTTGGAAATCACAAAAAAAATACAATCCCAATTTTGTTACATTTTTCATGTCTATTAACCTCTATAGATCCTATTGTTTCTTTCTTCATCTTCTAATTTTTCTTCCATAAGGGTTTAGAGTTTAAAAGTAAATTTACAAATAAGTGGTGATTTGGGACATTCCTTGGACATTATTACCCAAAGACTTAGACCCATGTGTCACAACTTGTTCATAGACTTTTATCCACTTGGCCTTTATCATAGAAGAAATAGTGGGTTGAGAGGAGAAGTTTGATCAGCTTCGTTGGTAAGAGAGTCTAAGGTAGAGGAGTGAGCTGAGATCCACGCAGGTGTAATTTTAAGAAAAGATGAGTCAAGAAATATCTTGTGAGTCCACAGAGCCGAAAGTTTATTCGCACAGGAAAAGATAAGAAAAAGAGAGCGGTATATTAACCATAAAACGAGATGAACTTAGATTATAGACCTGTTATGTGGATCAATAGCGGAATGCAGCAATCTATGCTCTCTCTACATTCACATCCAAAGCATAGTAGCTCAAAACTTGAAAATAAATAAGGAACCAAAAGAAGCAGTACAAAAACAAGCTATAGGATGTGTGTCCTGAATCAGACATTTTTACTCGTGTAAACATGTTATTTACCAAAGTAACTTTTTTATACTGAAAATGACAATGGACCTTAATGAATTGGGGCGAAACTACAATATAAAGTAAAAAAGACATTGGAAAATTCCCATGTAAAAACAGGCTTTGTGATAATCTTCTAACCCATTTTAGGCCCAAGCAGCGACCTTTTCTGATCATCTTCAAGCTATGTCTGTTCAGACTTCTGGTTGGTCTCTTGAGTAAATTGGAATTCGAGGAGGATGGTGGTTTCTCCGGGGCTGCTCAGAAATGCTTCAGGTGGGTTATGTGGATTCTATACTTTTGGCTCGTCTTGGTTGCTGCTTCTTACTCTGGTCCTCGGTTTTGTTTGAATCATAGGTTTAATCAGATTGGCTCATCCCGAAATTCGGCCACACTTGAATCAGAGACACAATGGGTTCGGACCCAGCAGAGTCAAGTTTCCACGGGAACCAGTAAATTTTGCATCTTTGTCTGAATTTTGCATCTTTGTCTAAATTCTGCACCTTTTGTCTAAGGAACAGGTGAGGCAGATATTGCAATAAGCTTTGTGTATGTTATTCTTTTTGTCTTGTAGAGTCGAGTTAGCAAGTGGGTGGGGTATCTGCACGTCAAAGTAGATGTTTAGGATAACTAAGATGGAGATGAAAGAGAACTTGAAGAAGCTTAATGTATATGTTTAGTGCTTAAGTATTGTCTCTCTCTCTCTAGTTTAGCTCCAAGACAATGACGAAAGATTGGTTGGAAGATTTTGTTCTTGGTGGGAAGAAATGGAGAATGTTAAGTCTTGTTTTGTTTCTTGAACGTAATCTTGAAAGAGGATGTGTTAGACTTGATCAAGCAAGGGCAATTACTGCTGGACGTGAGGCAGATATTGTAATATGTTATTCTTTCTTTTTGTTTGTTTGTCTTGTAGAGTCGACTTAGCAATAAGCTTTGTGTATCCGCACGTCAAACTCCGAGCTTCTCCTTCTGGTTGAGGGACTTTGTATGGTATAACGCTGAAAGATTCTCTTCATTCTTCTTTTTTCTTCCACTGAATTGCTTTTGTTCATGTTCTCGTGAAAAGGAGCACGGGATCTCTCTTCTCCTTTATGGCTGAGCAACCGAGCCAGCTGAAAATCATTGAGTGGCCAAGTTTTGCAACCACGGTATGTTGTGTGCCCATCAGGTCTTTGTTTAATGTTACTAGATAGAGTATGTAACTTATTGTTTATGTTTTGTGAACAGCTCAAGACTGCCACACTGAGTCTCTTTCTTGTGGCTGTCTTCATTGTTGCGCTGTCATCGGTGGACTCTGCTCTTTGCTACATGTTGGCTTTGATATTGAGGAAAGCCCCATGAGAGAGGGAGGCAAGGGCATTTTCATCTGTTGCGCCTTGCAAAGGTTAATGTTGTTCATGTAGAAGAAAGGAGAAACAAAGCCTCTCTTTTCTGTAACGAATATTATTATTACCCAAAAAATCAATAAAGAAAAATAATTTTGAGTGAAGTCAATCACAAGATACATGACAGACAAGTAAAAGCAATGTTTGGTTTAGAGAGAGGGATGGATCCTGAGAAACTTGAGAACAATAGCAGCATTGCGAATGGAGAGATAGTGGTGGACTTGGTGGGAGGAGAGTGATCTTGCAGTCTTGAAAACATGTGTCTTTGCATACCGCAGGTTTGTTCTTGGCTGCCTGTCCGGATGATCATACATATTGACTTAAGAGTTTATGATCCATCATCGTTAAGCTCTGCGTACCTCAAAGCCATTTATATGGCAAATTCTCTTGCATGGTTAAGTGGATGGAGGCGACTCAATGTTAACATCAAATCCTCTACTGTTGAAGTTATTGGATGAGAGTCACAATAGGACATTAGATATCTATTATCTGCAAAAGTAGAAACAACATCTTACAGTAACACAAAAGCTAAAGTGCAACAACAACATCTTACAGTTGCATAAAAGCTAAAGTGAAACAGCTTTCAAATTACTGTCTTCTCCGGTATTAGAGAAATTACACAACATAGTATATGCACAGGAGCTGTTTACTATCAGTTCTATTCTTTAGCTTGTGCGTACATACATTCACATTTCAGTGTTTTGGAGTCATGACCAAGATGTTTCAGTTCTTCCAAGAAGGCTAAATGATCAGATTAACTAACATAGGTGTACTCTAAAATACTAAAACTAGCATATCATCCGCTCAGTTTATTAGAGTCCATATAGACGGAAGCTATGGCATCATTCGGGTTCGGTTTTTTGCCCAGGCCTACAGTGGTGAAGCTAAGTGTGATGTATATACAACAAAAGCCTACATTTATAATTTCGTAAACGGTAACACAAAATCTCCAAATTAGCAAAATCTGGTACATAATTTCGTAAACGGTAACTCAAATTATGTATTTCTTTCCACTGCTATTACGTATAAGATTGGTGATTAGATTCACCATCTTAAAATGTGCAGTATGTGAAATACAAGATTACACAAAACAATAAACACATTTAAAGTTTCGTATTTTTTCTTTATAAGTTATCACACTGGTGAAGCAGAGAGCAGAAACTCCGGTTGCTTTATCTGCAAGAGAATTCCACAGAAGAGGCAGAATGGTTTCAAGGCAACTTTGCTAAAGGAAGATTGTGGAAGCGATTTGAGATCACTTGGGAACGAAGGCAATGCAAATAAGATCTCTGGAGCGAGCTCTAAAGTCAATCGATTGCAGCATTTGCAGAACCATAACGGAGTTGGTGGACATACTTGCATTGAGACACAACATCTCTGAAGCTTGTGTCCTTGATCACACCTCTCTTTCTTCTTGCTTTGGTGTGAAGATTGGCAAAAGGCTTCTTCCTCGGTTTCTGTGCTGTTACTTGATCGGCGATGATGAATTAGAACATAGCAGATATATGAATTTGAAACATGTATCTTATTACCAAAGGAAGAAGCAGTTATGTGAGGTAGTTACCTTGTTAAGGAAAGTGTTACGAGCTTGCTGAGACCAACCAGTCTTTCTCGGAGTTCTCTTTCGCTTTCCTCGAGCAGCTTGAGCCACAGACCAATCTCTTGCTCGTTGTTCGTTCCCTGACCTTGCAGTTTTCGGTTGATTTCCTCTGTTTTGAGCTCTGATAACATTACACGTCTGGAGATTACGTTGAATATGTGTAAGAGCCTTGAAGGAACAGCAGAGAAGCGTTTGGAGATCTTTGGCACGGGATCTTCCATGGGGATATCAGCGTGAAACCCAAGGTACGACACAGAGAGCCACTTGGTTATTACCAACTGAACAAAATCCGGCGTTGACTCTTTGAACGCCAACATTGCAGTTACTATATCCCAGAGAACTAAAGGCTTGTTATAATCTTTGAACTCTTTCAACGACCAGAGCAAGTTAGATTCCCAGTATGCAAATTCGTTCTTGGAGAAACCAAGAATCGCTTCCGTAATCATCTCTGAAGAATCTTCAGATTCACCGGATTGTTGTGCGCCATTCCACAGGAACTCTACAGCTGCCTTCTGCGTTCTGAAAGCAAACAGGAATAAACGGTCAAGTTTTGCAATGAGCGAGACACAGAAACGTTTCTTATAGACAATTAACCTTGCTTGGTACATGGGATTCAAGAGTTCAACATTAAAAAGACTAAACCCGTAACCTAAAGACATTGAGATAGATTCCAATAAATCGAACCCATATATTGCATTCAAAAAACGGTTTATAGTGAAGACTTACTACTTGGTCATGAGCATTAGTTGAAGCAACTTTTTCAAAGTTTCTGGTAGAAATTTCACACTTCCATACTTCAAAGGAACCGATTGCCAAGTGCATTGCATTAGAATGATTGATTACAGCAAACGAGAGCGTTGAAACCGGAACAGGATTCACCGTTACAACCTATAAACAGCCGGAAAATTTCAAACACACAACTCTTAATGTCCGCTTGATGAAAAAAAAAAAAAAAAAGGTTTGTACATTTGATTACATGGTAACTACACCTAAAAGAGACAGAACCTGCTGGTTCAAAAGCACAAGGCTTTACAGAGACAAAACTACAAAAAACTACACAAGTCCAGGATGGTCACAATCAACTCAGAAATCACCACAAGCTAGACCCAGTCTGTTCCTAAACAGAGTATCAGACGAAGTAGAACACTTAGAGAATAATTAAAAAGCTGTTACCTGTTTCATCAGTAAAATTAAATGACGATTTATAGACTTCAACAGATTTTTGCAAGTCTTCTTTGTTGCTCATCCAAACCTTCACACTACAAAAGTGTGGAAAGAAATGAAAAATGTAAATGAACCCACATTAAAAAATAGCTTTCCAAGAGTGAGAGTCTCAAAGAATTTCTATAACTTATCCAATCACTGACAGCATCTTTTGTTAACGCTCAATGTGATAGCATTCTGGTGCATGGACTTTCCATATGGAGACACAGCCGGACTTTGAACCAATTGCCAAGAGATATAATCTCAGAATATTCTCACAAGAAGAACCTTCTGATGAGAATCTTAATAGAGTTGATCAGGCGACGGAGAGACCAGATAGTAATGCCTCACGAGAAACATACTTGTCTGGACTAATCTCTAAACTGCAATTTTTGGGAGCTTTTGGCAAAGAGTGACAATGGCGGGCATTGCTTGGCTGTTCATATACTTCAATCTCAAGTACCTGAGAACATAATGAATCAACTTAGATAGGGGTATAATGCGACGATTTGCTTCTTACTAAATGACACTTAAGATTGATAGTTGTCAAAACTTCTAAGAACCATGTGCTGTGAACAATGAATATAAAGGATCCACGTGGAATACAAAAACAAGACAAGAGTCGAAATGCATCAAATCAATAGCGAACAATATATGCATGTTATGTTGAAAAGAATTATGGAGGGAGTTAAAAAAATATAAATTCTGAAAAGATTCCTGTTAATACTAGCGAAAATAGAGTTTCCACAAAAGAAAGAGTAAGAATCAATGTGCAGAGTTAAAATCTGAAACTTTATTCAGAAAATATAAAAAAAGAGTACTAGAAATAAGTTAAGAGGAATCAAGATAGAGATTTTCGAAAGCAATAAACACAGAAAGGAAGGTAGTGAAGAGAAATGAGGCAGTATGTTATTCACCATTTAACTATCTTCTTTGAAACATAATGCTCGATCTGTAATATTCATTTCATGCAAGTTGCTAGATATAGTCACAGATGAAAAGTAAGTTAGTAAAACAAATAAACGAAAACATAGAAATATAAAAAAATGATCCTTACGTATTGTCTATGCTCGTTCTTCTTCGCTTGCGTGCCTTCATAACTGGATTCCTTTGACTCTCTTCATGGTCATGTTGTACCACTTGATCCTGAGATAAACGAACAGAGATCATTGCAGTGATATAGTTTATTGGATCAAAAATATTATCCATGAGAAGATAATGTTAAAATCCTAGATATAATAAACAATTGCAACAAATGATGTCAAGAAAGGATAGCAAAAGATTTTTGATGATTTGTTAAGATGAGTCCTTATCTAAACGTAAAGGTAAGAGTACGAATTACAAACCATCTCCACAGATCACACAGTTTAGGGGGAAGAAGCAAAAAAGATGATGAAACAACTTTTGAGTGAAAAGTGGTTAGCTAAAAATATACAAGTGACCTTAGGTAATGACGTAGAAGGATTGTTGGACTCTCCAAAACTCATGGTTAATAGATTCTCATAAAGCAAATCAGATACATCCACAATCTGCGAAACAGAGAGAAAGCATGAGTTAGTTATAAATGTTGACTTTGGTGGGAAGTACTGTTCACCCTTCACTCTCTTATTTTAATTTAAGTTTTAAATTGGACAGGTTGTATCCCACTTGTGGATTTGGGTATCTTGGAGTCTTGTCCTATATATTTGTAACTCTGAATATTTTAACCTCACGAGCCAGCTTTGCTTTCTCTCTACAAATTCATTATCAATGGCTATTCTCTACTTTCTGGGTTTCATCTCTTTAATCTACCACTAAACTCTCATTAATCTTATAAACCTCACATGGTATCAGAGCATTAGATCCTAATTTATTTTCTCCATTCTCTTAATCTCTCCTTTTTCAGTCCTTTAATCTATCATCCTTCTTGTTTTTTTTTCTTTATTTGTTCTTCAGTTCAGTCTCTTTTTCCTCTTCCTTTGCCATCCATAAACCTAAAGCTCAAAACTTTAGGAGTGTTCTTGGCAAATCTCTTCCATTCTCTTCATCTTTTTCAGCCAAATCTCTCAAAGCTGATTTTATTCAGCCAGTTTCACTAAAGCTGAGTCTTTTGTCCATCTTGCATCAAAAGGAAGATCTTTTCAAGCTCCAAGATACCAACTTGAAGTCTGCTCCTTACTAAGCAATGGACAACAACAATGATGATACCCATGACACCAACAAGCCAAAGAAGGCTTTGCCAATCACTCTGAAAGGGGGAAGTAACTACCTCTTGTGGGAAAGGACCACAAAAGCTGTGCTTTGTGGTCGTGGAGTGTGGTCTCATGTTGGAGACCCTAATGATGATAAGTTCTCGTCCTCAGAAGATGAGAAGGAAACTAAACCGATTTCAAAGAAGAAATGGTTCAAAACAGACCAAGCGGTTTTAGCCATTCTCCAAAGCTCCTTGGATACTTCAGTCCTTGAAGCATACTCCTACTGTGTGACAGCCAAAGAGCTCTGGGATACCCTCAAAAATTTATTTGGAAATGTGTCAAACCTCACAAGGGTGTTTGAGGTGAAGAGGGCAATCAACAGTCTTAGCCAAGCTGATATGGAGTTTAGCGCTTTCTTTGGAAAGTTCAGATCTAGGTAGGCTGAGTTTGAAATGCTGAGACCAGCCACCATTGATCCTCTTGTGCTGAATGAAAGGAGGGAGCAAGACAAGGTTTTTGCACTATTGATGTGTTTAAACGCCTCTTACCAAGATATTATCAAGCATATGCCAGGGCAAGCACACTTCCAAGCCTTGATGAAGTTTTTTGCCAAATCCAAAAGGAGCAAGGATCGCTTGGGTTGTTTGGTACTAAGGGGGGGGGCTGATCATTGCCAACAAAAGCTCATTCAAACCAGATGACAAGAAGACAATCACTTGTGACCATTGCAAGAAGAAGGGTCACCCCAAAGAGAAGTGCTGGATTCTCCATCCCCACCTCAAACCAGCCTAGTTCAAAGAATCCAAAGCTCATTTCACAGAGGCGATTGGTGCTCATGCTCAGACCGAGGCAGATCAAGGAGCTCAAGGGAACAATGGTGGAAATGCCTTGGCCATGGTTGCATACAATGGAACTAGTGGGAGCTATGGTGGGGCGAGTTCAAGCAATGATGTGGTGAGGAAATCAGATTTGGAGGCCCTCATCAAATCCATTGCCTCACTCAAGGAATCTGGTATCTCATTTCTCTCATCTAGGCCTAAGAAAACGATTCTAATTGATTCAGGAGCGCCCCATCATATGATTAGTAATTCTGATCTGCTTAGTAATATTAGGCCCGCCTCTGGTAGTGTAGATATAGCAAATGGTGATAAGATATTGGTTAGTGGAATTGGTGATCTGAAATTGTGTAATAAGCATTCAAAGGCTTTATACATGCCTAAATTCACATCAAATCTGTTATCTGTCAAAAGAGCCACCAGATATCTTAATTGATATGCTATCTTTGGGCCTAACCATGTTCAATTTCAGGATATTGAAATTATGAAGTTGCTTGGCAAAGGAGGAACAAAGGATGACTTATATGTTTTAGAAGACACTTCTCCGAGCAATGACTTATCTATTCCAATTGCTTCTTGTTTTTCTGTTGAATTGAATAAGTTATGGCATGCTAGGCTAGGCCATCCTCATTTGAGAGCCCTTCAGTTGATGTTGCCTGAAGTGTCTTTTGACAATTCTAAATGTGAAGCTTGTATCTTAGGAAAACATTATAGAACTGTTTTTCCTAAGTCTCAAACTCTTTATGTGAATTGCTTTGACCTAGTGCATAGTGATGTTTGGACCTCACCTTGTCAATCTAGGGATAGAAACAAATATTTTGTCACCTTTATTGATGAAAAATCTAAGTACACATGGGTCACTTTGTTGCAATCTAAATATAAGGTCTTTGATGCCTTTATCAATTTTCAAACTTATTTCACTAACCATTTTCATGCTAAGATCAAAATCATAAGAACAGATAATGGTGGTGAGTATGTCAGCCAAAGATTCAAAGAACATCTATCCAAATTTGGGATCATGCACCAGACAAGTTGCCCATACAAACCTCAGCAGAATGGTGTTGCTGAGAGAAAAAACCGACACTTGATGGAAGTGGCCAGATCAATGATGTTCCATACAAGTGTGCCCAAGAGGTTTTGGGGAGATGCAGTTATGGCTGCATGCTATTTAATCAATCGAATCCCAACTCGTGTATTGGGTGATCACTCCCCATTTGAGGTATTGAACAAGATTACTCCATCCATTGAACACCTAAAGGTATTTGGGTGTGTTTGCTATGTGTTGTTGCCAAGGGAACAAAGGACGAAGTTGGATCCAAGGAGTTTACGATGCTTATTCATTGGATATTCTCCAACTCAGAAAGGATACAAGTGTTTTGACCCAGCAAACAACCAGATGCATATTTCTCGAGACGTCAAGTTCATGGAGGAGCAGGCCTACTATTCAACCAAGGATTGGGAAGGTCTCAAGGAGCTGACTCGCTCACCATCGGGCATTGCATCAAGTTTGCGGTACCTCTTGGACCATCTTGGGAATCCAGAGCCAACTGTTCCTATCAAAGCTTCCTCAGGACCTGTACCGGATGCAGCAACTATCCATGTAGATTCAGCCTCAGAACCTTCCCCAGATTCTTCTCATGTTCTTCATCCAGAACCAACAGAGGCGCCAGTTCCTCAGGATTCTCCCCTCACAGCTGGTCCTGGAAGCTCTTCTCAAGAAGTTCATTTGGACTAGCCAATGTGGAGGATAATACTGAGACTTCAGTTGGATCTCTTTTGACCTCATCAGAAGATACGGTGGAAGAAGGAGCACCGGTTGAGCTTAGGCGTAGTACAAGAATTCGGAGACCTTCTCATTGGATCAACGACCGTATGTATTACAACAGCCAAGTTGTAGCTCATCCAGAAATCGAAGCTGTTTGCTCTCTTGCCCTTTTGCCAGCCGAATATTGAGTGTTTCTTAGCAAGATTGAACCTGATCTCATCCCGGACACTTATGAAGAAGTCATTGCCAAGAAGGAATGGAATGATGCTGTTGGTAATGAAGTTGGGGCCATGGAGAGAAACCACACATGGAATGAGGCCGACTTGCCTAAGGGAAAGAAGGCTATGAGCTAAAAATGGGTTTTCACTATCAAGCACAAAAGCAATGGAGATATAGATCGCTACAAAGCTAGACTAGTGGCTCGTGGCTTCACTCAGACCAATGAAAATGACTACAAGGATACATTCGCTCCTGTTGCCAAATTACCCACTGTAAGAGTTGTTTTATCCTTGGCTGCTAATCTCTCTTGGGACTTATGGCAGATGGATGTAAAGAACGCATTCTTACAAGGAGAACTTGAAGAAGAGGTCTACATGCTACCACCTCCGGGTCTTGAAAACTCCATTGCTCCTGGAAAAGTTTTACGGTTGAGGAAAGCCATATATGGGCTGAAGCAATCCCCACGGGCTTGGTATCACAAACTGAGTCGCACTCTTTGGGATCAAGGCTTTCGCCGATCCGAGGCAGACCATAGCTTGTTTACCCACAAGTCTCCTAAGGGTATTGTGGTTGTTGTTGTCTATGTTGATGACCTGATCATCTCGGTAGACAACAGGGAAGGTACTGAATGTATCAAATCCTCTCTCAAATCTACTCTAGATATCAAGGACCTAGGAGAACTCAAGTATTTCTTGGGTATAGAGATTTGCAGATGTGCTGATGGCATTTTCCTATCCCAAAGGAAATATGTGATTGATCTTTTGAATGAGACAGGTTTCATGGAGGCTAAGCCAGCTGAGACTCCTCTTGAAGATGGCTACAAGGTCAATCGAGAGGGGGAGAAGGAAGATGAGCCATTTGAAGACCCAGGCCTATACCGCAAGCTCGTAGGTAAGCTGATCTATCTCACACTTACCCGACCTGATTTATGTTTTTGTGTCAACCAGGTAAGCCAACAAATGAAGGCTCCTACCAAGTATCACTGGACCATGGTGGAGAGGATCCTCAAATACCTCAGGGGGAGCCTGGATCGTGGCGTATGGATGGGCAAGAATGCAAGCACAGAGATTGTTGGATACTGCGATGCAGACTAGGCCGGAGATAGTGTGGACAGGCGATCCACAACCGGCTATTGCACCTTCATAGGAGGCAACATGCTCACCTGGAAAACCAAGAAGCAAAAAGTGGTGGCATGCTCCACCGCTGAAGCTGAATACCAAGCAATGAGAAAGCTCACCAATGAGCTCACTTGGTTGAAGGGACTCCTTGCTGACCTTGACATTGATCAGTCCACACCCATGACCATGCACTGCGACAATCAAGTAGCAATTCACATAGCATCCAACTCGGTGTTTCATGAGAGGACCAAGCACATTGAAGTGGATTGCCACAAGGCCAGACAGAAAATTGAGGATGGGACTATATTGCCATGTTACATTGAGTGAGGACCAACTTGCGGATATCTTTACCAAGGCTGCAAGTTCCAAGGTTTGCGATTCTATTTATGGCAGACTTGGACTTGTAGACATTGCTAGACCATGGTAGTACTTCCCTCGCCCATGAAAGCTCACACTCTTTTTACCTAACAGAGTTTTGTCCCACGCGGTTTTCTCTGTTGGGGTTTTTAATGAGGTGAGACTTCATGGGTAATCCAAGCTAAGCATTCTGGAATGCTAAGCTTGAGGGGGAGTATTGACTTTGGTGGGAAGTATTGTTCACCCTTCCCTCTCTTATTTCAATTTAAATTTTAAATTAGACAGGCTGTATCCCACTTGTGGATTTGGGTACCCTAAAGTCTTGTCCTATATATTTGTAACTCTGAATATTTTAACCTCACGAGGCAGCTTTGCATTCTCTCTACAAATTCATTATCAATGGCTATTCTACTTTCTGGGTTCCATCTCTTTAATCGACCACTAAACTCTCATTAATCTTATAAATCTCACAATAAAAGGCAAAAAGTAAAAAGTAAAAGTTACGATTTTTACCTCTATCCACTCAACACAGAAATCAGAAAATGGAGGTCGGTATAGCTTAACCATTCCTTCCGCTGTGCAAACAGCCAGTAAGCACCTGAACAGAGTTGTTCGAAACACCAAATTAAGTAAGAGAAAAAAGACAATGTTGGCAGAAACTATACGAAGCATAATACCCGTGGTATTGAGACATTCCTATGTCAGACCATGACAGAGACCGAACACATGGATGTCTTTCCCTCTTCAAACTCGAAGGCAATAGCCCACCAGTAAGCAAATCTGCAAACAACATGAGAAGTAGTAAGATTGTTATCCGAAACATTCATTTTCAAAACACAGATTCATGAAGAAGAGTCTTCCTGAGAATTAAACAAAGACATTACTTTGAAAAAGAATTTGCAAAACATTGAAGTAAATTTTTTGAAAATTAATCAAAGGAAACTGAGCAAAACCTTGAGAGCGAACAAGGCCAAATCTGATAAGGCTCGGCGTTAGGGATTGAGATCAGTCCACGAGGTCCACAAGGCAATGCCGGATTCTGACATACCACAATTCGTGTCAATACATTTTTTTAATTAAAACTCGAAAAAAACAAAGCATAAACTCACAAGGATGATGACGAGGTGACCAGCAGCGACGACGATCAGATTTTCCGATGACCAAGCGACGACTTTAGGATACGATGGCGAAGTAACCAGTGAAGCTTCCTGGGACCGCGACGCCATCATTTTTTAGACTTCAAGGAGTCCAGGTATTCATCAAATTCCAGAAGAATCTTGTGCTGATCCATTAGAAAATCAACTAGTGAGCAAGAATCTCCAATAACAAGAATAAAAAAAAAATATGAAACAAGTCCACATTGATCTTCCATTCCCTCTGTATATCCCTATGAACCATTGCAACGCTCATGTCCCAAGCGCTTGCACTACAAGAAATTTGTTTATTGATAGCATACCCAGATAGCGTTTTTGATGTTTATGCTATGTTTAACTGAACCGTGAATTAAAGATAGCGTCTGATTATTTGTAAATGCTATCAATGTGTTAAGCGGGACAAAAATAATTCATTCGGCCAATTTTATTTTTGCCGCCTCTGAATATCATGAGAACCGCTATGAAATATGAAGTGGGACTTAAAAATTTCGGCTCCCCGCGTCTGGTGTGTTAGACAACAAATAAGAAATCTTTTAATCACTTTTATTTCTAAGGGAAAACTCACAGATCTACGTTTCTTTCTCTCTGTTTCAGAGGTTTCGTGCATGTTCTTGAGCTACCAATCTCAGTCTCTCTCGACTTCGCACTCTCTCAGTCGATCTCGCACTCTCTCACTCGATTCATCAGTATTCATGTCCAACCGAAAACCTTAATCTGACGCAGTTCAGCTGCCTGGAAATCTCGTATTCGTAGCTAGGGGGTTCTCAATAATTAGGGTTCATACATGTTTAGTACTGGTTCGATTCATTTATTTTGCTGTTTTTTCAGACAGATTTCAGAGTTTGACTCAGCTAAAGGTATGTGAATCGAGCGGTGGAGGTGGTGGTAACGAGCGGGAAGAGAGGATTGAAGGAATATAACCAAATCTGAGTCAGAGCTTGACCGAATATATGTGGGTTAGAGTCCGAGACCTGACGAAGATGGACACGAACGAGGAGCTGAGGAGGAAGGAGAAAGGAGAAAGGCGTTGGGGTCCCCGTAAAATTGCGTTTTCCCTCCAAAACCGTCAAATTACGTTTTCCCGCCAAAACCGTAAAATTACGTTTTTCCGCCAAAACAGTAAAATTAAGTTCTCATGGCCAAAATCGTCAAATTCTGTTTTCCCGCAAAAACCGTAAAATTGTTTTTTTTTCCGCCAAAACCGTAAAATTGTGTTTTCCCGCCAAAACCGTACAGTTAAGTTTTCTAGCTAAAACCGTACAATTAAGTTTTCTCGCTAAAACCGTAAAATTAAGTTCTCTCTAAAACCGTGAAATTGCGTTTTCCCGCCAAAACCGTAAAATTGCGTTTTCCCGCCAAAACCGTCAAATTATGTTTTCCCGCCAAAACCGTAAAATTACGTTTTTCCGCCAAAACCGTAAAATTAAGTTTTCCGGCCAAAATCGTCAAATTGTGTTTTCCCGCCAAAACCGTCAAATTATTTTTTTCCGCCAAAACCATAAAATTGTGTTTTCCCACCAAAAACGTACAATTAAGTTTTCTCGCTAAAACCGTAAAATTAAGTTTTCCCGCTAAAACCATCAATTGTGTTTTTCCGCAAAAACCGTAAAATTGCGTTTTTTCGTCAAAACCGTGAAATTGCTTTTTCTCCCCAAAACCGTGAAATTGCGTTTTCTCGCCAAAATCGTAAAATTGCAATGATTGTTTTTTAATCAAAAACCGTAGACAAACAGAATCTGATTTTCCCTTAAGTAGTTTTTTTGTCTTGATTTTCTCAAATTGATTATTCTAATATTTTTTTATGAATTGATCAAAATTTAGATTTTAAATTATTTGGGCAGCCCAATGTCCACATGGTCTTTGCTCATCTGGACGCTGGACCAATTGGTCTTAAACCCATTTGGACAATATTTTATTTGGACATGTCCATGGCCCGTCCATAATGATTTGGACTGCGCTTGGCCCATGGGCAGGCAGACCAATTGATAGCTATAGTTGGGGAATTTCACTTGTGGGTTTAAAGCCAACAAGCCGTTCTCGCCGCCGGAGGTTTCCCAGAAGGTAAACCTTCTAAAACCCTAGATGAGACCCATTTCTAGTTTATGCGGTGGATAATTGTTTGATTCTGAATTTTTCCGTCGTTTGTAACTTTGTTTAGGTTCTGTAGAGGTTTCACTAGAAGCCAATGACTCTGATTAAGAAATTACGCAAAACGGTAAGCATTTCCTCTCGTTTTAAACTGACAATATCTGATATTGTAGTCATATGGTTTCATCTTGTTCTGGCTCAGGGCTGCAACAAGTTAATGGAACAGCAAGTGGCAAGAAACCCACTGTATTTTTTTCCACGGTAAGCTCATGGCTCTTACTTATGTGGTTAAATCGTTACTTTTTGGTCATCATGTTGGCGGTTTTTTTTATTTACACTGATTCTCTTGTGCTTCGCTTTCGGTCTGCAGGCGAGAGCAAGTAATCTTTCTTGAGATATATGTTCTAGTTGCTAATTTTATTGTATGGGTACATACTTGAGGGAAAAGATGAGTTTTTCACCTCTTATGATGAGGTTCACGATAGCTTTGAAGCCATGGGTCTTCAAGCGAACCTTCTCAAGGGTATTTATTCATATCAGCATATGGTACGTACATAAGAACTCAAGAAGAACATTCTTTTGTGATTTTTTTATCTCTCTTTTTGAGTTCACTCACCTCACGTGTGTTTTGTGTATATGTGCAAGAATCTCAGGTTGCGCAGTACAACTACTTACTGACTGTGGGGGATGAAGAAGGCTACAACATGACAGGTTAGATAGAGCCCAGTTTTTCTCATTCTCATTCTTTGTTTTCAGGTGACTGTTCGAACAAGAGACAAAGTTAATGACAAATTGGCTGTTCTTGGCATCTTAGTGACTAGTGAGAGTAACAGAGGGAGGATGGGTGATATAGGAGAAATCAAGAGGATCCACTTTAAAAGGTTTAAAGTTTAACTGTTTCTTGAAGCATATTTCTTTAGGAATTAGGAGCATTTTAAGCACGTCGTGTTGCTGTCCTCGCAACTGCCAAGAGGGTGGCACATAAGCTTGGTGTTCGTCTCGGTTAAGAAGTCAGGTTTCAAGTTAGGTACGACAAAAAGATTGTCTCGGTGAAGCTCATATGAAGGAAGCTTGTTTAATATAAAAAGATTTAGTTTGTTTTTTTATTTTGTAATTGTAATACAGATCTGTTTATTTATGGTTTCATAATAATAAATATGTTATTTTTTATTTTTAATATCAATTTATCCCAAAAAATAATCATAATTTAAATATAATTTAAATAATTCAAATAATCCTAAAATAATATTTAAAATAATTGCATTAATATAAATGCTGTAGTAATATTATAAATATCAATTTTCAAACGCTGTGAGTAATGCTATTAATAACAAAATACAAATGCTATTATATAATATTTAATTGCAAACTAAAATACGCTATAATATATGATAATATGATAACAGTACGTGAAACCGCTATCTAAAGTGTCTGACCTATTATCGCGGGCGATGATATAGCGGACCGGTATCTTTAAATAGCGTTTTCCGGATGCTATTGATATTCAATTTTCCTGTAGTGTTGCTATCTATCATAAAGAAAGCATGTTACATGAGATCATGTAACATCTACCTTTTGAGCTTCCTTGCTCAAAACATTATTCTGTTCAAATAGACAAACATTATCAAAAAACGAATTCAGTCCTACGGAGAAATTGCAGTATGTTTCACAGACAATACATGTTTCGAATATTTGTCTTTACAAGTTAAACTCTTTCAATGCACATTAATCAGAATGGAACCCAGTTGATCGGAAGTTACTAAGAAGTAAGAAGAACATGGCAACCAAAACAATTTCGAAACTTAGGATTGAAAGTAAAAGCATCGAATTTTAATAATTCAGAGAGTACATCAGGAAGAAACTCAATAACACTATATAGATAAAAGCTATATACATTGTTAAAAGAAGGCAACCCCACGACCAAAGCCCAAATTTTTTTTATCTTAATTCATGCTTAAAAGACAAAGCAGATTATATTTCTCAACGGAAGTTCTAAGATATAAAATCAATCGAACAAAACTTAACAGTACACAGAAGCAAACACAACACAGGAGGAATACGCGGAGACAACTATCCGAGAAATCAAGAGAGAGTCTACGACTTGGTACCAGATACTAGCAGCAGCGGAGAGGGTTTGTAACTGAGACTCGGAAAGATAATAGATATTTCGGTCGTGAAGTTTATGATCCATCAACTTAAGTAGATTACCGGAATTACCTTTACGTTAGCCCTCAAGTCTTTCATTTTTTTATTTTTCGGTCCTTCTATAAGCAATTTGTTTAGAGGAATTAGCAAAACCGACGCAAAAAAAAAAAAATATAATGCAATCAATAGCCATAACAAACTTGTGGTTATGATATTGAGCATATCTTTATACTATAAAACAGAAGTCAATTGCTCATTGTGGGTTTGACACTTGTCTTTTTAATAAAATTAGTTTTATTTGGTTGAAAAAATTGGTTAAAATAGCACCTGTAATTTATTTTTTTCTTTCTCGTTAACAAAAAAAACTTGAAAACTGGTTTTTCTATGCAAAAAAGAGGGAAGCTTAACTAAAGCACAAGTCACTTGTCTAATAAGATTCTGCCAAGTGGTTTATGTTATCATATTTTTTATTTAAAAAAAAACACACGATCTGGCTAGGCTTCCTCCTTCATCTCCTCATCCTCAACTATTCTTCCACATTAAGCCACGATCTCAGTGAATATTTGTTTCAAATTTGTTTTTTTTTTAAATCCAGCATAAGTATTATTTGCAATAATTATTAAAAGAAATTGCGTCAAAACCGATTGACGGTATCTCTTATTAGTTGTAATGGGCCTAACTCACACCCAAAAGCTAGCTCTAGAGTGGAGGATTGCCACATACTTATATACTAGTCCACAAATCTCTCAACTTCCAATGTGGGACAATTTCATATCTAATACACCCCCCTCACGCTCAGGACTGGACATCTGAAGCGTGAAATTTGTGGGACTGGATATCCACGGGTGGCCCCAATTGGAAAGTTGAAACCTTGGGCTCTGCTACCATATTAGCAATGGGCCTAACTCACACCCAAAAGCTAGCTCAAGAGTGGAGGATTGCCACATACTTATATACTAGTCCACAAATCTCTCAACTTCCAATGTGGGATAATTTCATATCTAATATCTCTCCATCATACATAATCATGATCTCTACTTTTCCTCCACGATTTCAGAGATTCGGAAAAACGCAACCCATAAAAATGAGGTGATGAAAAAAAAAAAACCATCAAACTCTTTATTCACTTCGTTTTCGATTCAAAACTCTGTAACAAAAAAAATCTGGATCTATGAACAACAGAAACTATGAAAGGAGGCGAAATTGAGGCCGAAGAAATTACAAATGTTGATAGATTTAGAAACGTGAGGTGTTTGGCTGATAAAACTCGAGAGATAAACCGGAGACTGGAGCTAAATGAGGACAAGATGGTTGTAAAAAGGTAAGATTCTGATTTCTTCACTATGAAAATTTCATCTCATCTTTTTCGTCTATCCCTGACTTTTTTTTAATCGTGATAGAACTTTCATTACTCAAAGTCTAAGAATTTTTCTATCACAGAAATTTCATCTCATCTTTTTGCGTCTATTCCTGACATCAACATAATTTTCAGCACCAGCGCAGATAAACCCGATTCAATCATATAACCAGAGTTTGTTCTCACTATCCCTTCTCTTCCTAGATTAATTATGGGTGAAGAAGAAAATATGTGTGATTTTGTCGACAACGAGATTAATTCCAGTTTTGAAATCCAACACAAATGTCAGATTTGATTTTTAAGGTATCGAATGTGTAATATCTCTAGGATATATTGTTCTAGGTTCCAACTTCAACATAATTTGTTTTATATAAACTGTGAATGATTACTAATTTCGTTTACTAAATGTTATCTAGAAAAAGTCTGTGAAGAACTACGGAAAGGAAAGGGAAGCGAGCCGCATCGAAGTTCGTGAAGAACTATGTGAAGCGATCTCTTCCTCTTTCCTTATATATAAGAAAGGAATATAAGCTGAAAGTATCAAATTATCTTCATCACAAAACCTCATAAATTGAAAAAAGTTTTTGAGTAACTAACATCGAGATGGTCGGTTTAAGCACAGACAAGAAGCTACCGCAAGTTCCCGTCTCAAGCACAGACAAGAAGAAGAAGGGAGTTAAGAAGAGCGTCGAGACTGACAAGATCTACATCTTCAAGGTGCTGAAACAGGTGCATCCAGACATCGGAAGACATGGGCTTCAGTCTGAAAGAATGGCACTAATGCCACAAACTGAGAAAACAAACGCACTAATGCCACCTTGTATTATTAGATTTCGTTTCTATTTTTTGTTTTGAGTAAAACACATGGAAAAGTCCAAAAAAAAATCAAAGTTGTACATATTTACCATCCAACCACGTGACCCGGATGACCCACCCGCCCTAATTCGAAAAAGGGAGAGAGAAATTTCTTCCTCGAACCCTAACTGTTTTTTTTTTTCAGGAAAATGGAGGGATATTTCGTTGAGATAAGAGAGAATTATTAGAACGGAAAATTGAAGAGTGTCCGGAATTTGTTGATCAGCCAATCTTCTTCTTCGTTTTCCGATTCGATCTCTTAAATCTTCGCGACGGTGAGTGAACTTCCTTTCCTTTCGGATTTCGATTCTGGGTTCAGTCATGCTCTTTATATTTTGGTTGATATCATTTTTAAAAATTAGATATCTTGCACACTTGATAGGAGTAGGATCACATTTGCTTACGATTGGTTTCTGGAATCGAATCAGTTCTCTTAATAGGTGTCAAGCTCCATGGATACCGAACTGAACTCACCGCCGCATCACGGTGGTGATTCCGCTACCGCTTTTAAAAAGCCTTCCAACGACGGGTCTGGCAGAAAGTATCGCCGCCGAGCTTTAGCTGACGATGGCTCATCTTCATCTGATGGTTAGTTCACTCTCACCCCAGAAAATTCCCAATACCTCTGTTTACGTTAGCGTTATCTGATTGGTTGATGAGTTTTCTATCCGTAGCTGAGTTTAGAACTGTTGGTTCATTGGTTTGTAGGAAGTCCTGAACGTAATCAGAGCCCTAATCCAAAGCATTCTAGGGAAGATGTTAGGAAAGTTTCTGATGCTAATGATGGAGAGAAAGAGAATGATGATGGTACTAGAGAGGGAGGAGAGGGAAGTGAAGAGGGAAAAGAAGAAAATAAGGATGAAGAAGTAGAAGAAGATAAAGTTGAAGAAACTGAAGAAGTTGAAGAAGACGAAGAAGAAACTGAAAAAGCTAAAGAAGAAGCTAAAGGTAATGAAGAAGAAGAAGCTAAAGCTAGAGCTACATCGGATGATGCGGACAAAGGAGAGGTTGAGAAAGGAGATATGAATTCTCAGGGAAAAAGCATTCAGATGGTCCATGTAAACATTTTAGAACTGATAATTTAATTTGTGGTTATGGTACAATTGGTCCAACTTAATGCATTTAATTTATGGTTATGGTACAATTGGTCCAACTTAGAACAACTAAATGCATTTAATTTGAGGTTATGGTACAATTGGTACAACTGAGAACAACTAATCATTAAAGAAGGGTGAACTGATAATTTGTTTTTAATAATATAAAATATTTTTTTTAAAAAAACATATATATTTTTTGAAATTAAAATAAAAATTTAATGTATTTTAATATATTTTATATATATTATATAATATTTTATTTTAAAATAGCAAATATTAACAATTAATATATTTTTTATGAGGAAATGAGAGACTTGAGAGGGAGGAATGAGAAAATATGAGAAAATGAGAGATAAAAATGAGAGGAATGATTTTACAGGTTTTTGTCCAATTGGTACAACTCATTTAAGAGTTGGATGATAAAGGAAAAAAAATTCAAAATTTGCAAAATATTTCCAAACATTTCAAAATTTGCAATATTGTGAAAAGTTGTGCAAAATTGTGCAAATTGTGTTTTTTTACATTTTAAAAATTGTGCATAGATGTACCCAATTGTCCAGTTGTACAGTGGTCCACATAGTTGTACTTTGGATGTATTTCGATTTTTGTGGTTGGACCTTACGAAGGAAAAGTCTTTTGCAGCTGGACTTATGATTTTACCTCACTAATCAACAGTCAAGAGGTTCCCCCAAAACAATATGGTCTGTATAACAATATTTGCTTCTTCCCCTAAGTAAATAGGTCAAACCTAACATAAGTTCCTTAAACTATAAGGAGTGGTTTGTGTGAAATCACATTTATTTTTTCGTAAGTTTATAAATTCTTATTTTAGTCATTTATAATTGTTTTTATGTTTATTTTAGGATCATCACATGGTGGCTTACTTAGAGAATTCCACATATTACTTCAAAATAATCACAAATATGACTTTACTGTTGGATCCAGTTGTACAGTTGGACCCAGTTGTACAGTTGTACATTGGCTAACAATCTAATAATAAGCAAATGTATGAAAGAGTCCAAAACAGAGAAACTAAGTAGGCTCGGGCTGTAACCACCTCTCCAAGTTAATGCTAGGGATGTACTTGTTCTTTTTCTTAGGCCGCTTCTCTACAGTAGAAGGAAATCGTTTTTCTTTATTTCTTCCTCGTTTTGTGGTGTGTATATCGGGGGTAAGGCTTGCAATTGTTTGATTTCTTCAGGAATATTCTTCAACGCCTTCTCTAAATAAAAAAAACAATTTGTTTTTAAATTACACAAAATTTAACAGATTTACCAAAATGTACCAATTGTACTCATACTTACGTCCAACTAGTACAGCTGCATATTTAGTTGTACCCCTAATTATGTACAACTGCCCATTTAGTTGTAACAATTGGTTCTTCTCTCATTCTAAGCAGTGGTACCAGTTGTACTAAATCGCAGATTTGGATTGTCAAATCGATTTGATTTGGGTAACATCGATTTCATCATATTATACAGGATTCAACACAACATAGATTTAATTGAGAAATTGCACATACCTAACTAACAATAAAAAGTTAAACCAACTCAATGTCAAACCCAATCAAGCAATTTTGATTTGCAATCCCTAATTGTGAAATTGCAATTGAGATTATGTTTTTAGCTACAAATAAGAATCTCATAATCATCACATTATACTTATCAAGTTCCACAAAGCTCCACCAACTTCGACAACCGCCGGCCGCCGTCCGTTAAAATTGCCACCAATCAGAAGAGGAGTGAGACAGAGGATACGCCAATGAGGAGCTCTCTCACGAGGAAGAAGATGATTTGGGTTTTTTTTTTATTTTTTTCATTAATTTTTTTTCTCTTTTTCTAAACCCTCCACTTGTCTTAGAAACTTTCTCTTGAGGGTAAAATAGGATTCTAAATTTTTCAGTGGCAAGGTGATTATTTTGGTGGCATGTAGATCATTTTTTCTCCATTTGTGGCATTATTGATCATCGCTCCTTCAGTCTCTGGGTAATTAATTCTCATTTAATTATTCCTTTGGTTTTCATTTAGTTTTATTCTTAATTTTTGACACAGTTCAATGCTTGGCAATTGACTGTTTAAGTTATTAAAAAAAAACTGACTGTTTGAGTTTGTGAGAGTATTCTAACAAAGAAAGCCAAATCTTACAAATGCACTTTAGATGCAAAATTTTAGCCTTGAATCCGATATTCTTCTTCTTTTTTTTGTATAACCTATTATCTCTCGGTTTATGTTTTAGTGTTTGACAGGAACATTAGAAGAATGGACGGCTCTTGGAAAAAATGACTGTTGAAAATATGAGCCTTAGTATTATACTAATACTATCATCAAAGAAAACAAAAGCAACAAGTAGACGAACCCATCTCGCCATTTATGACAAAATCTATGCAAATAGCATTCAGATGATTTACAAATTTATGGGCCATGTCTATTTTTGTGAAAGACAATGGAAAGTTTGTTATTATAGGAGTAATTACATTATTACATTAACGATTCTGTTGTAATTGCTGTATATTCAGTTTCCCTCGATTGTATATTTAGTTTCCATTAGTTGTATCAAGCCTAGTATATATACATGGCTAGCCTAATGTTAATATTATCAAGTTCTACAATTCTATATGGTATCAGAGCTTTCGATACCCTAATTTCTACAAAAAATTTCTTCTCTTTTAAACACATGGCCGCCACCTCCAACGTCGCTGATCACATTCGTGTCAACGATCGCACCATTTTCAACATCAATACCTCCAATGTCACCAAACTCACCGGAAACAATTACCTCATGTGGAGTCTTCAGATCCATGCTCTCATTGACGGCTACGATCTTGGAGGCTACCTTGATGGCACCGTGGTGATTCCTGAAGCCACTGTCCTCGTGAATGAGCTTCCCACTCCCAATCCCGCTTACGCCTCTTACAAGCACCAAGATCGACTCATTTTCAGTGGTCTTCTTGGTGCCATCTCCACCTCCATTCAACCAATTGTCTCCCGTGCCACCAGCTCCGCCGAAATCTGGCAAAAACTTGATGCGACCTATGCCAAACCAAGCAGAGGGCACATCAAGCAACTGCGTACTCAACTTAAAGGATGGACTAAAGGCACCAAATCTATTGATGAATAAGTGCAAGGGATCATCACTCGTGTGGATCAGCTTGCTATCATGGGCAAGCCACTGGATCTCGAAGACCAAATCGAGGCAGTTCTTGAGGGCTTACCGGAAGACTACAAAACTGTTGTCGATCAGGTGGAAGGACGTGACACACCTCCCACTCTGCCAGAGCTCCATGAGAAATTGATTACTCATGAAAACAAGCTCCTTACCGCCGCCTCTTCCGTTCAAACCCCTGTCTCTGCAAACGTGGCCTATCAACGGAACAACAACAACAAAAACAACAATCAGCACAAGCAGTCTCACAACAACAAAAATGGTCGTCAGACTTACCTTTGGCAAGGTTCCGCGCCTTCTCAAACAACACGCCAACAACGTCCCTACCTTGGCAAGTGCCAAATCTGCAGTGTTCAGGGACACAGTGCTCGCCGTTGCCCTCAACTGCAAGCCCTCACCCGCACATCTGCACCACCTCAGCAAACTCCCTTCACACCATGGCAACCGAGGGCTAATGTTGCTATCGCCAATCACTACAATCCCAACCCCTGGCTTCTCGACAGTGGAGCCACTCATCATCTCACCAACGACCTCTCCAATCTCTCCCTCCATCAACCATACGAAGGGGGGTGATGATGTGCTGATTGGAGATGGTTCTCCGCTTACCATCTCACACACGGGTTCAACACTTTTGCCATCTCTTGCTCGTGATCTTGCTCTTAAAAGAGTTCTCTATGTTCCTAATGTACAGAAGAACCTGATTTCTGTCTATCGCCTATGCAACACTAATAAAGTCTCTGTTGAATTCTTTCCTGCATCCTTTCAGGTGAAGGATCTTCGAACGGGGACCCCTCTTCTTCAAGGCAAAACTAAGGGAGATCTCTATGAGTGGCCGATAGCATACCATCCACCTCGTGCTTTGTTTGCATCACCGAGTCCCAAGACGAGTCTCTCTTCCTGGCACTCACGTCTAGGCCACCCTTCTCCACCAATTCTTCAAACTATTTTATCTCAATTTTCATTACCTGTTGCTGATTCCCAAAATAAACCGCAGTTATGTTCTGCTTGCCAAATCAATAAAAGTCACAAGCTTTCTTTTCATCAGACTTCCATTACCTCTACTCGCCCCTTACAATACATATTCTCTGATGTCTGGTCTTCCCCAATCATGGCTTTTGATAACAGTTGCTACTATGTAGTCTTTGTGGATCACTTCTCCAGATACACCTGGATTTATCCTCTGCAAAAGAAATCACAAGTCAAGACAATCTTTCAAGTGTTCAAACCGTTGGTCGAAAATCATTTTCAGTGCAAGATTGGAACCTTATTCTCCGACAATGGCGGTGAGTACATAGCAATGCGGGCATACCTTCAGCAACATGGAATCACTCACTTAACCACTCCTCCTCACACACCAGAACACAATGGAGTCTCAGGGAGGAAACACAGACACATAGTGGAGACTGGTCTCTCGCTCCTCTCTACTGTATTCATGCCGAAAAGCTACTGGCCATATGCATTCCAAACGGCAGTTTATCTTATCAATCGCCTCCCCTCACCAGTTCTGGATAATATGTCGCCTTAATTATTTGGTGTGTCTCCTCACTACGAAAAACTTCGGGTCTTTGGAAGCCTTTGTTTTCCGTGGCTTCGCCCCTACACGAAGCATAAATTAGAAGATCGCTCCAAACCCTGTGTTTTTGTTGGATACTCGCTATCTCAGAGTGCTTACCTCTGTCTTGACATTTTTTCAGATCGGCTCTATACATCCCGTCATGTGGTTTTCGATGAGCAGAGATTTCCATTTCGCGAAACTCGGCCGGCTCCGCCAGCACAACCGGTTCCCGCTGCCGCCTCTCCGTCGACAGTCGACGTCATACCGACCATCACCGCGCCACCACCACCGTCGCCTGGGTCCCCCGTCGAAGCTCCTCACCCAACACCGTCTCCTCTTCCGCCGCACACTCAGGTACGCGATTCGATCTCTCTCTCCTCTGAAACCCAAAATCCACAAAGGTCAATAGGTCAAAGGCCGTCTGACCAAGCCCAAGCCACCCAGCCCACTCTTCCTCCCACTCAAAGGCCCACTGGCTCAACTACTGAAAGGCCCACTGGCCCATTACCACCTAATCCAAACCCAACCCCTTCGCTTATCCCTTCCACGACAAATCTCTCTTCCACGCCAACACCACCGTCTACCTCCACTCTCGTTGTACCCCAACCTCAAACCACCACAACGACCGCAACCACCTTAAATCCTCCGCAAAATAATCATCCCATGAAAACAAGAGCCAAAAATCACATCTCCAAACCCAAAACAAAACAATCTCTCACTGTCACTGTCGCCAATCCTCTGCTTCTCCCACCTGAACCCACCACCTACAAGCAAGCTATGAAGGACCATCGATGGCGTGCCTCCATGTCTGAGGAGTACACGGGTCAAATGGAAAAGCAAACTTGGTCTCTCGTACCTCCCTCACCTCGGCAAAATGTGGTTGGGTGTCGTTGGGTCTTCAGAAACAAATTCCATCCTGACGGCACTCTCAACAAGCACAAATCGCGAATTGTTGCAAAAGGCTACCATCAGCAATATGGCCTTGACTACAAAGAGACATTCAGTCCCGTAATCAAAGCTACAACCATCAGGTTAGTCCTTGGTGAAGCGGCGAGCAAGGCGTGGCCTCTACGACAATTGGATGTTAATCAAGCATTTCTTCAAGGTACTTTAAATGAAGAGATTTACATGGTTCAGCCTCCTGGCTTTGTGGATCCAGATCGTCCGGATCATGTCTGCCGTCTTCATAAAGCAATTTACGGGCTCAAGCAGGCGCCTCGAGCCTGGTACCTCGAGCTCAAGGGATTTCTTCTTACCTGTGGCTTTGAGAACAGTCTATCTGATGCTTCACTATTTGTTTACAGCAACGGCTCGCTTCTTCTCTACATCCTTGTCTATGTAGATGACATTGTTATCACAGGTAACAACACGTCAGCTGTCACTAACATTATTGCAGCTCTTGGTGCTCGGTTCTCCCTCAAAGATCAAGGCGATCTAACCTACTTTCTCGGCATTGAAGTTACTCGCACTGCAAAGGGAATTCATCTCATGCAAAGGAAATACATACAATATCTCCTCCCTAAGACCAACATGCTTGATGCCAAGGCTGTTGCCACTCCAACGCAATCCGCTCCAAAGCTCTCCTGCCGTGATGGTTCACCTCTTACCGATGCCTCAGAGTACCGCATGGTTCTAGGCAGCCTTCAATACCTTGCCTTTACCAGGCCGGATATCTCCTTTGCTGTCAACCGCCTGTCTCAATTCATGCACTCTCCCACGACTGAGCATTGGCAGGCTGTCAAACGGGTTCTGCGATATCTTGTTGGAACCATGTCTCACGGGATCTTCCTTAGCTCCAACAACTCTCTCTCTTTACATGGTTTCTCCGACGCTGATTGGGCAGGTGATGTTGATGATTACATATCCACTAATGCGTTTGTCATTTATCTGGGTAAGCATGCTATTTCATGGTCTTCCAAGAAACAGCGTGGTGTTGCTCGATCATCCACCGAAGCAGAGTATCGGGCTGTCGCAAACACTGTTGTTGAGATACGGTGGATTTGCAATCTCTTAACAGACCTCCGCATTCGCCTCCCCACTGCTCCAACCATCTATTGTGACAACATAGGGGCAACTTATCTCTGTGCTAATCCCGTTTTTCACTCGCGCATGAAACACATAGCACTGGATTATCACTTTGTTCGAGGGCAAATTCAGAACAACTCTCTTCGGGACTCACACGTTTCTACTAAAGATCAGTTAGCCGATGCCCTGACAAAACCTCTCCCGCGGATACCATTTCAGCTCGCGTGTACCAAGATTGGAGTCCGTCAACTTCCTCCATCTTGAGGGGGTGTATAGGAGTAATTACATTATTACATTAACGATTCTGTTGTAATTGCTGTATATTCAGTTTCCCTCAATTGTATATTTAGTTTCCATTAGTTGTATCAAGCATAGTATATATACATGGCTAGCCTAATGTTAATATTATCAAGTTCTACAATTCTATAGTTATGGTCTATTTTATTAACTTCGTTGAATTATACACTGAATACAATTGTAGTAGATAGTTAAATTTAACTCATCGGTGTCTTTTTTGTATACTATTTTAACATCATTTATTTACTAAAACACAAGTCACTTAACCAATCAAATTTCGACGCATAGTCTACACTTAATAAAATAAGAAAACCCAAATTAAAATAAACATAGTGCTAAAAACTGAACCAATCACAAAACTAGACAAGTATATAAAAACAAAAAACTATCTCTAACAAAAAATAAAAATCCCTAAACTTTCTCAAATCACTACCACCACGTTTCATTTGTTTTTCATTTGCTCTTTCCATGGTTTCATCTCCTTCATCAACTTTTTTTTTCTTTTAGATTTTGGGCGTAGCAACAAAATCGATATGAATTACAACTATTGTTTGTTAAGATTAATTATTCGCTTCTTCTCAAATTGTTACTTTTTCTTCTTGCATGATTTAGGTTGAAGATGTTACTTAAATTTAATCATGTTAGGTTAATTCTTCAAAAAAGGAATAGAAAATCAGAGCAATTGTCAGCAACTGAGGTAATAATATAAATAAGTATCAGACTTTATTATATAAAGGGTTGGCTATTTACAAATGACTTATTTTTAGGAAGCTGATAGGGCAACGAATTTGACTTCGATGAAATTTGGCTATTTACACTATAAAATTTATGAATATAATAAGTATTTATATATTTAGAATATATAGATACTAAAAGATTAAAAAATCTTTCGATTCCCTATATTTTTTTATTAAGTTGCAAACACTTAAAATTTCAAAGATGTCGATAAAAGAAAAACTGCAAATACTTCAAAAAATTTAAAAGATGTTGATGAAAAAAAAATCTTTCCATTGCAAATTCTTTTGTAACTGTAGATACCTAAATCCCAAAATATCTTAGATCACCACCAATACATTTAGTAAATAAATTTCACAACTCCTAATCATGTCAATGGTTTCATCTCCTATATAATTTTTTCTCTCTATCCAATTTTTTTAATCTTTTTCTTTGTTTTTCTGGAGTTTTGAGTGTATCAACACAAAATCGATAAAGTTTATGATATATCATTATTTAGATGCATTCTGTTTTTCTTTTTAAAGTAATTCTTTAATTTTGGAAAAAAATAATGATTTTATTCTATTCCAATTTCCACATAATATTAAAAATCAGATAATTTTATTATTTGAAATGCCAATGCCCGTGCATGAGCCGAAATTTAAAATTTGAAATCTTTATCTAATTATATTGATAATATTTTTATTAGAATAGCCGATGTCTGTGCATAGCACATGCCATAATACTAGTATATGTATAAATGACAAGATTATGCTTATGTATGCATGCGCCAGGAGAGAGAGAAAATATGTTCGCTGCTTCTTTTTCTTTAATTCTTTTTTACCCCACTTCATCTTGTATTTTTTTATAAAATATTGATTCAAATTTGGTTTTCAATTGAAAAAAATAATAAAGATTTTTTTCTGCATATATCAAAATTTTAAATTGTGATATAGAGATTTTTTTTTCCTAAAATCAACAAATAAGCATTAGTGTATAAATGTTCTGCTTCTATAATGCATTTTATAGAAAACCAAATTACTTAAACGTCCAATAAAACATCAAACCATTACAAAAACTTCTGAACAAGAGAACTGCATCCCATAAAAGCTTACAAGTCGATATTAACCAGACTAAACAAACAGTCCAACCAAAAAAACTCATACTTCAAAGCCAAATCTCCACCATTCCAACAAGAAGAGCTTCAGCAGAAGTTTCAGCCATCAACCCATCAACACATAGGCATTTTACATAAGAAAACAATTAAGATAGCGTGTAAGGACCACCGTACGAGAGCCGGCAAGAACCACCGTCCTTCCAGAGACAAGAGCCGGCAAGGATACACAACCATCCGGAGCCAAAAAATTAAAGATTAGAAATTAAAACTATAAAAGATTGATGCAAAAGAAAATTCCTAACCAACACAAGCAAACCAAACTAAAGCTAAGGGACCTTCACACTACTACCCATCGCAACACAGAAAACTACCACAATATGAAGTCGGACTTATTCAATCCAAGAAGAATCGAAAAACAGGCGAAGAGAAGGAGTGAAGGTGGAGAAAGAGAGCTGGTGTCTCCCTTTACCTCGCCAAAAGAACCCAAGACCAGAATCGATAAACCATCAAACCACACATCTGAACAGGACCAATCCTTCACCACGAACCAGACTAAATAATCAAAACAGCATAAGGACCCAAATCCTAGAAGATAAACATGGACTAGCCACCAGATTCCACACACCCTCAAAACATCGGAGACCCTAAACCATAGATCGGAGAATAAGAGCACCGCATAGCCGCAACACCAAGAACACCAAATTTAAAAGACAAAGGCAGATCTACAAGAGCAAACAAAATACAGAAGAGAGGGACCGTCGGTGGCGCTAAAGGAGCCGCCACATGTCGGTCACCGGCACTTGAACTTCGGTTAAGAGCAGAGAAGACAGAGAGATATTTTGTCTTTCTATATAGAATACTGAATTTTTTTGTATTATTTTTGTAGTTCACTTACAAAATATTAAATTATCCTGTGTTTAATACTACGCTTTTGATTTAAAGTTTAGTATTTTACATTTAGAGTTGAATAATTAAAGATAACAAGAAATAATGATAATCTATGCTATGTGTGATAAATAGAACATTATGTTTGTCAATGATCATACTATTCACTTATTTAATGTATTTGTATCTATTTATGAAAATTCAAACATATCAAATATAACAAAAATTTGTATTTTTATAATATTATAAGTTTTAATCAATCATTAGTACATATAATTAACTCAATAAACAAGAACAATAGTAATAAATATATTTGCTATATATATATAGTAGTATGAAACATGAAATAGTATAACAATTCACATTTGTTATTAATATTAGAGTATTTGCACTCTATATACCCAGTAGAAACTATAATTAGCTATTCGGTTATTGTCTCTGTTCACTTTTTCATAACCCAACCATACCCCTATTTCCCTATCTCTATAAGTGGATCTACCCCAAATGAAGCAAATAAATATTTTATTAAACACCATTATTTTCTCGAAGTGTCCCGTCCTTTCTAAAGAGAAGTTTCAGTCTCTCTTGAATAAAAGCTTCAGACCATCAACTTTTCTCTCTGCGAAACTGGAGTTGATTTGCAGTTTTCGACCATTAACTCGCCGGAAAAAAAAAGAATCTTTGAGCTCTGCTTCATTGCAACTCTTTCCGATAAAAGCGAGGTACTTTCCTGTCCCAAACCTAAATTTTCGATTTTTACACGCGAATCCTCTAGATCTAACAAAAGGGTTCTTATATTACACCTGCTAATCGACTTGATTTCGAAGGCTTTGGAACCAGACCCCATGCTTAAAAATCCCTCCCGTGTTTAAAAATCTCTCCCCGTGTCTAACATAGAAACAAAAAAAAAAAAACATATAATTCTATTTGTTTCGGCTAACTCTTCTGTTGCCTACTACTCTTCTGTTGCCTACTACTATTTAGGCATAGCAATAAGTCGTATTAGCTTCTTTCTAGTTAAACATTACTACTATGACCAAACCGTACCTGCGACCCACTTCTACAACTTCCTCTCCCTCCCTACCATTTAGCTGCACGTCATTGTTGGGTTGGACATACATTATTGTGTTGTTACCTCTGTTTGTAACTGGTTGAGTTTCTTTTATTTGTTATCTTCCACTTTATCTACTAACTAACAGCAGTAACGCACACCAATTCACATGCACCAAACCGTTGTACTCTATTGTTAAGCGCTTCTTCCAACTCAGAAAACTTTGCTTCTTACCCACTGTACCCAAAACCATCGACATCCAAGTTTTATCTTACTTATATACATACCTCTCTTGCGCTAAGTAAACATGTAGATGCTACGAAATCTTATCGAGTAAGCAAAATCATTACCGAAGATTTACACTGTTGCTCGAACGATTATCAAATGGGCTAAATCGTCTTCTGTGTTCTCTGTCCCACCTAATTATTACACTTTTTCTCCCTCTCTCTCCCTCGCAGCAAATATATCTTCCGCTGTGTATATTCATGCAATTCACCCTTAATATTATTGATAAAGGTATTATAGCAGATTTTCTAAATATTAAGGATAGGCCACGTGTTTGTTTTAGGGGAAGCATGTGGTGTGATGTAGGGTAAATTTTTGTAAGTGACTGGCAATATCAAATGACGCTGTCACGCGCCACCAAAGGTAACGTGATCACTTTTTGGGCTGAAAAGTCATACACTTCACCCAATTTATTACATGATTATTTACCTCTTTTTTGATCCAATATGGTCATTTGGCCAATTGACCCATTTGTTTACTAACATAACCTCTAGGCAACATTGTGAAGAACCAAGTGCCTTTCAAGATTAGTTTAATCTATAATGGTTTAGTTACAATGAGTTTTGTATAAGAAACAATTAATTGAGGTGTAGATAACTATAACTATTTTTTTTTTTGGAAAACTAAATTAATAAATAAATAAAAATTACCTTTTAATCATGTGTAGTAACTTGAGACTGGTTAGTTAGGATTTCTCATGTGTATAGAGAAACTAATTCTCTAGCGGACGGATTAGCGAACTATGTTTTTTCTTTACCTTTAAGACTTCATTTGTTTGAGGAGGAACCGGTTAGTGTTAATTCGTTTATGTTGGATGATACTAATGGGTTCTCGAGAGCTCGTAGTTGTAATTTTCTTTTTCTGATAAATCGTAGGAGACAATTGTCTCCTGCCTCTTACCAACAAAAAAAAAAACTTGCATGCACTGTCTGGTACTCAGACCTGGTGAAGTCAGATTTATTAAAACAAAGCCTACTCTACCTGAAAAGAAACAACAACAAAAGTAATGTGAAACTAACCAATCACAAGATCAAATCAGCAAGCTACTCACGTAAAAACTAACACACTGAAATGCTCAAGAGGAGTTATATCAATATTGTGAAATTCCAAAAGATTGCATTTTTTTTCCAACTTCATACCACTGTAAACAAGATTCTTCTTGTGTTATGGGCTTTGTCAGTTTAATCAAGTTTATGGAAATAGATAAGAAAAAGAACCAGTGGTGTGAATTGATCTTCACTCATCATCTTCATCTTCTTCTTCGCCATCATTCTCATCAATAAAATACAAACCCTTCGATTCTTCTTTGTATATCTGAAATTCTCCATCACTCCCATCATCAACAGCAAGATCTCCATACAAACCAGGTTCACTCATTGGAAAGCTATCAAAGAAGCCTTGAAGAGACGTTCTCGAGCTGTTCTCGGTATCAACATTTTCGTATAGGAAAATATAAAGAAGCAGTAAGGACATATCGCAGAGTTCGTGATTGTCCTCTCCAATGGTTGTTTTATCTTCTTCAGATGTAACCTCTTTTCATTTTGCTACACTGCTTATGTAAGTCAAGATACATACCCTTTATCTTTCCCTTGCTTCGGCGTTCGAAAAGGTTAGTGGAATGGTTAAGGAAGTTTCGAACTTGGAAGATGCCTCATCAAATTTTTTTATTCAAGTGGAGACGGTTCAGTTTTCTGAGTACTTGATGGAGTGCGAGGCTGATATCTATCCCGGGACAGCACATCTGCTATACGACCCGCCAGTGGCTGAGTTCTCCTTTTAACGTCATCAGTAGTTTGTTCATCTATGAACTTGACTTCCTGCTTTGTTTTGTTCTGGCAGGAGTCGTTAATTGCTATTGAGCCTTCATCTTGCAACTATTTAGATTAAAATATTTTGAAACCTCCTTATCTCCTCGGATATTTTTGATTCTTTGTGAGATGGAGAACTTGATGCATTGGTGATACGTGGATGGGACCACCTTCATTTGTAAATCCATGAAGTTTCCAGGATAAGGTTGTATGCTGCCGGTTTATCAAAAACTCATGTGCAGAGTAGCCTTCAGCCACCATCAGTAGTTTTATTGTGCCCAAAGACATTGCGGTGTCGCTTGTAAAAGTTATTAACAGGGTTGGGGGCCCTGTAATGTCGGCTTCGCTTACCCCCATTCTTTGTAACATGCTCTAGAAGATAAGATCTATTGAACTTCCTATATCAATTATTATCTTTGATACCTTGAAGTTAGCGAGTGAGATATCGAGTTTCCTGTTCATCGAAGGATATAAGCGAGACATGTCATCAGTCTCATAGGTTTCTGCTGAAACTGTTTGCATGTCTTTCTTAACTGCTCTAACAGAATCTCAAAACAATTTGGATACTCCCATGATTACATCTATTTTATTCATCGAAGATTTGGATACCTCGACATCAGATATTCTTGCTTTTTTAGCGTTCGGTTGGGATCCCACGACATCTGGCTTGTCTTTGTAAAAAGACTTTACAAACTCCTCGAGATTAAAGCTGGTGAGGTCACCTGATGCCCAGAGTTCGGTCAAATGTTTTCTCAAAATATTGCAGTCCTTTGTAGCATACCCATTTGCCCTATGTATTTCACAAAAGGCTTTTTCGTCTTGCACTGAGGTATTTGGACAAGGGTATTATATCTTGACCATTTGGGAGGATATTTTCCAACATTGTTATTGTGCTGAACCGGACTACACTTTTTGGATCATTCTCCTCCCTTTGATCGATCCTCCGTATGGGGAGTTCCTATGTTTTTCTTTGCTGGCGACACTTCTTCGCAAGATTCAACTTATCTTCTTCTGCTTCGATCCAACTTCTGGCTTGAAATAGAGCATCTTGAATTTTCACTAAGTGAATTAAGATTAAATCTTCGCAAGACTTTGGCGACCAAGAGAGGCATCTAAGCATTCAGGAGACACATCTAACTATCCAGAAAAGGAAGAAAACATCTTACCATACACTAGAAACCACAGGATCAGGCGGATCCTCTTGCCTTCAAACTTACCAAATTTGGATGTGTTCACACTTGGGGCAATATGATATGAACCTCGGCATGAGATCCTAGGTAGTGTGGGATGGGAAACACGAGCTGGTACAAGAACTCTCCCTCGCGGATCAATGGATAAATGAGGATGGACTTAAGGCTTGATGAACACGCCTTAAGGTATGGGATCAAACAAGTTGGCTTTGACGCTCTCCTTTGTTGGATCTATTGATGGAAGTGTGGATGGATCGAAGGGCACCACAGAGGTATGGAGGAACATGCACATGCCTTGGTGATTCCACACACAAAACAAGAGCAAAGGTTCTAAGCGCCTTGGTGATTCCACACACAAAAACAAGAGCAAAGGTTCTAAGCAAGCACCGGCGGCTTGAGCAAAGAAGAAGAACTGCGTTTATTGATTTAGGGTAAAAAGTTGTGTGTTACAAAGCTGCAGGGGAGCCTTATTAATATGCTCTTCAGCTGTGACCTAATGGTCGACTCAAATAAAATGAAAATGACTCTAAAACGACAGGAGTTGAAAAAAGTAAAAGAATAAAACGATCGCAGCTAACAAGTAAAGGTCTAAGACCAAAAAAGGAAATAACGAGCAAAAATAGAAAAGAAAAGAGCTATGTGAGACTTGATCGCGGCACCTCTGATGCATTTGGCCTTGCTTCAATCACCACTAGGCTGGTCCTTGTTACCTGCACAGATTGTATAAAATGAGAATACCTGGTTTACGCGCGGCTTGGTCCATGTTTTAAGCGACTTGATTTGGTCTTGGTCTGGTCCTTCTTTTATGTGTTCTTGCTTAAAGTCTTCGTCCTTAGTTTCTTCTAGGCCTTCAATCTTGAGTTCTTGAAATCCTTGCACGATGTCTTCCATCTGAGGCTCCATTGCATTGTAGTCGGTACCTGCCAATAAGATAGTCTTACCATGGCTATCTTGTTGTTCGGATGGTTTAGTGTCCAGCTGGAATGGTGTGAGTTCTTCTAGATCAAAGGTATCCAATATGCCTTGAACGGCTAGATTGAAGCCTTCCCTCAGCCTCCTTGTCCTAGAACGTGTCATGGGAGCTTCTCGGACCACCGGTATGGGGGCTTGGTCCTAGTTTAGGTTGATGGCCTCATCACAATAACTCTCCAACAGCTACTTCTGCACAATTTCTGCGACAGGGAGCTCAATAAAATGAACTTAGACGTCCCAAGGCACCAATCCTTCACACCGAAGTTGTCAAGACTCAAGCTCAGCTCCCCTTACCTTATTTTGGCAGATTTCTTTTTAATGGCTCTGATGGCCATATTCCTTCATCTTTGCGATATCCTTTATTTCTTTTAGCAATTTAGAACGTGTGTACTGAGACTATATAAGCTCATTAGTTGTCTCATTGTAAATCACCTTGAGTTTGTTTGTGATATTCAGGCAACCTTGCTCGTAAATTGAGAGAGTCAATCACTTCTACATCCATTCCATTCGTGCGAGTTCATTAAAGAGAACCCTTCGGCTAGTCAAAGAGCTCTACATCCGTGTTCCGAGCAAAGAGAGCATCCGGCCATTTGTTCAGTTCATAACCTTCCACCTGAAAACAGGTGATATATAATGGTTTTTAGTGTTTTCTACCATGACATAAGTCCTTTTATAGAGTCTTTTATGTGTTTTTGGAGTCTTTTCGAGTCTTTTGCAGGTTTTACGTACATCTTAGGCTTGATTGAAGATATTGGAGCATTTTGGAGCAATTGGTTACAAGCAGCTAATCAGAGCAACTCGTAGCCTACTTTTGAGCCTGGTGTCGGTCGACACCTATCGTGGTTACACATTTTGCCGAGTTTTGAAGAATGGAAAATTGCCCAGAAGTTTCATATATTTACAAAACAAGTCATTTTCGTGTTTTAGACTATATTTAGGTTTTTAAAAGTCTTTCGTAAGCTTTTACCTTAGTTTTTACCTTGATGCTTTTGAGATTTTGGAAAGAGAGCTTTGGAGAGACAAATCAGAATTCACTTTGTTAGAGAGAAGATTTCGAACTCCTTTAATACTCCTCTTGATTTCTTAATGCAATTTATTCAGATTATGATTTGTGTTTCATCATTTATGTCTGAGTAATTACCTTGTTAGATTTAGGGTTTTTCTAGGTTAATGATGAATTGTTGAATCTTATAGAATTGTTAGGGTAATCATATGGTTTCTTCATCTAGATTGAATTTAATGCTAGTTCTGGATTGATCACCTGAAATTTAGATCATAGGATAATTAGTAGACACGAAAGTGTTATTGATTTCCTGATAGTAATCTTAGATGAGGAAAATACTTATTCGCAAAGAAATTTTGTTTAGGGATTTTGTGAACTATTCGAACTTGAGTTTATTGCATGTCAGAGCTGTAGAATTTGCAAAGGAATTTGGAATTCTAGGATCGAGACATAGAAATCTCTGCAACGAAAGTTGATTGGTTTGAATATCGTGTTTCGAGTTCAAGAACGATTCTTAATTAAGCCTTTAACATTCTGTCTAGTTTACAATTCTAATTTACCGAAAGAATCACCCTAAGTCTAGCGTTTTCCCATCAATCTACAAACTTGTTTGAATTCGTTTGCTGTCTTTTAATTACATTATTTCTCGTTTAGCTTAATTCAAAAACCTTTACTTTATTGTGTGAATCTTGAAACTCTGTGGAATTCGACCACTAAGTATTACAACTGATCTCTTAATTTGAGAGAGTAGTTCAAAGGGTTAATTTGAGCATATCAAATTTTGGCGCTGTTGCCGGGGACTCATTGAATTCGCCATTAGATTAGGTTTAGTCTAAATCTGTTCTTGTTTATTTACATCTGTTCTTTCTCTTTTCTTGTGTTTCAGGTGTATGCATTCTCGCAATACCAGAAGCAACAAAGAAGCTCAGCTTTTGAATCTTACAAATCAGGAGTTGAGAGAGTCAAAACAAACGAACCTAAAGGCAAAGAGATCAGCAGACATGATTAGGAGAGTTATCATCCGACCTGATGCTGCTGAGGTCTTACGAGACCAAGAGGGTCATGCCTACAATGATAATGGTGACAGAATTGATGATCAAGAGAATGTCGTCCAAGAAGTAACCCCTGCAGACGACAAAAATGCCCCACTTGCTCATGCTGAGCAAGTTGCTGTGAACCCTGTTAGAGGGAGGACTCTTGCTGATTTCAACAGGCCTGATCTATTCTATGAAATTAGGTCTGTATTTCGTCCTCCTTCCTTCCAAAGGAATGAATTTGAGCTGAAGCCTGTCTACTTCACTCTTGTGGGTCAGCATCCCTTCCATGGCCTTCCTCATGAACATCCAATGAACCATATTGAGAAGTTTGAGGATTTGGTGATAAGCATTAAACTGAATGGAGTCTCAGTGGATTCTCTGTTATGCAAGCTTTTGTCATACTCTCTTGCTGGAGATGCAGCTTTTCGGCTCAAGAATGAGCAACCAGGTTCCCTAACCAACTGGTATGATACCAAGAATGCCTTCCTCAACAACTTCTTTGATGATGCAAGGTCTGAAGAGCTGAGAACAAAAATCTTTGCATTTTCTCAAGGAACTACTGAAGCATTAAAGGTTGTTTGGTTGAGGTTCAGATCATATCAGAGAGACTGTCCCCATCATGGGTTTAGTGATGTCCAGCTGCTGGGTATTTTCTTCGGAGGAGTTGATTGGAGGTATCAAATGGCTTTAGATGCTACAAGTGAAGGAAACTTCAATACTATGAGTCCAGTAGAAGCCAGAAAGCTTATTGAGAACTTGGTATCTAGCAACAGTACTAAGAATGCAGATTTTGAGAGGAAGAAAGCAGTTGGAAACATAGATGCAGGTCAGATTGCTGAGGTGAAAGCCAAATTAGATTCTGTCCACAATCTCCTTGTGGGCAAGAAGCAAGTTCAATTTGCTGCAGAAGTTGAAACCTTTGAATCAGAGGAAGAGGATGTGAATTACATCAATGAAGTTGGGTTTTAAGCACAGAGATTTGAGAATCAGCAAGGTTATGGTTCTATTTACCAGAGACCTTTTCAGAACAACAGTTTCACAAAAACTTATGGTTCTTCATCCTACCAAAAACCTCATGAGCAGAACAACAAAATGGAGTCCATGCTAGAGTAGGTTTTGGAAAGTCGTCAAACAAAGATGACTGTGAACTTCATTGGGAAGCTGGAAGCTTTGTATACTGATCTGAATGGGAAGATTGAGTCTTTGGGTGCTCATGTTAAGAAGCTGGATATTCAGGTTGCTCAAACTGCTGATTCCATGAAAAGGCAAGAAGGATTTCTTCCTGGAAAGACTGATACTGGTCCAAAGCATAATGTTAATGCCATCATGGTGAGAAGTGAAGAAAAATTTGTGGAGTCTGCAGAGTTTGGTGAAGAATTTGGAGCCACAGACTTGGCTCAGAAGGAAGAGTGTCGGTCGACACCAACCAAAAATGTCAAAAGAGGATTTTGAGCCACAGCGAACGTTTGTCGATCATTTGATCGACACCTAGACGAAGGGGTCGACACCTAACTTGGTGTCGGTCGACACCATCGCGATTTTTTGAGTCCTGACAGACCATTGTCGATCGCAGTCGACGCAAGCTTTGGGGTCGATCGACACTAGACAGGCTGTCGATCAACACCATACCTGTATTTTTCAAGCCGTCAGAAGAGTGTGTTGATCGTCCCAAAACACCACTACCCACTGAAGAGAGGGTCTATAAACCAAAGATACCTTACCTGAATCCCAAACCGTCTAAACAAGAGGTGGAAGATGCCAGATGCAAGCCACTAATGGACAAGGTGCTGATTGAGATACCATTGGTTGATGCAGTCAAGCTTTCACCTCCAATTAAGAGGTATGTTAAGAGGATGGTTGTGAATGGTGTAAATCCTGAAGAAGCAGCTTTGTTCACAAAGGACATCAGTGCAATCCTATTGAAAAAGACAGTATCAAGGAAGGAGAGGAAGGTGAGAGTCTTTGAACAGGTCAGTGCTATCATGTAGAGTAGGATTCCAAAAAAATTACCTGACCCAGGGAGCTTTGTGCTAGACTGCTCCATCTCAACATAAAGGTTTTCCTCACTCTCTCTGTGACCTTGGCTCAAGCATTAACCTGATGCTTTATTCTGTTGCTGTAAGACTTGGGTTGACTGACTTCAAGCCTATAAGGATTCATCTTATCCTTGCTGATCGTTCCAAGAGGATTCCCGAAGGTGTCTTAGAAGATGTTCCACTTCAGATTGCAGGCTCTACTATCCCAACAGACTTTGTGGTTTTTGAATATGGTGAAGAACCTCAGGATCCTTTTCTTCTGGGAAGATCATTCTTAGCTACAGCAGGTGCTATTATTGATGTCAGAGAAGGGCATATAGAGCTTGATTTGGGTGATAAGGTCATGAACTTTGACATGGATAAGCTGAGAAGAAAACCTACCATTGACGGTCAAAACTTTTCTGTAGAGGTTGCCATGGATGAGGAGCAAGATGACATTACTGCTGGGTATGTCAAGAAGCTGGAGGTTACTGAGCAAGTGAACAAGCTGGTTGTTCAAAAGAATTGGTTGAGACATCTAAGAAAGCTGTTGGGTTTGAGGATTGGAGTGGAGATCATCTTTTCAGAACTAGACTCGAAGATGAGGGTCCGGTCAAAGACATGTTGATGGAGGATGATATTTTTGTGACAGAGACAAGGAATGCAGAGCTGAATTGCAGAAAAATTGCAGCAATCGGAGTTGCATGTTTAGTGTCGACCGACACCACTTTTGGTGTCGGTCGACACCCTCCACAGACCAACCCAGAAATGACCAAAACACATAGTTTTCGGGAGGTTTCTAATGCTGCAAGATCGCCAACTGTTGTTAAACAGAAAACTCCACGTCTCTCACTCCAAACACCTAGAAGAAAGCAAATGTATGCACTTCATGTTCCTAATTCTAAACCACCTGATATCACCAATAATACACTTCCATCTGTTTCACACTTATGCAAGCCACGAGATTCTTGTAGAGAGCGTGGTATTTCTTTTGATGATTTTACAAGAAAAAGAAGTGTCCCACCCACACATAAGTCTCACCCTACTGCTGTTCCTCACTTCCTTGGTCGATTTCATGCACCTACTGCTTATACACCACCTTGGATGATGAGATGTCTATCCAAAGGCATTCACTGCCACTCTGATCCACCAGATGCCTAAGCCCCAACATAGTCAAGCTAATGATTGAAAATAAGCGCTTAGTGGGAGGCAACCACTTTTAGGTAGGATTTTCTTTGAATTTCGTTTGGTTTTTGCTAATTTTTAGTTTTGTTTTTCTTGTGTCAGAAAAAAAAACAGGTGTCGACCGACACCCACTGCCAGTGTCTCCCGACACCACCTTACCAGGTACGTATTCTGCAATTTTTCTTGTTAATTTGTTTTTTAACTTTGGTTTCTTTCCAATCCTATGGCTTGATTACACTGGGGACATTGTTACTTAAGTCTGGGGGAGGAAAATACTAATATATTTTGCTTTGTTTTTGTTTTGGAGTTAAGTTGTGTCAAAAATTGTTTTATTGAGTCAAAATTTAGTTGGGAATTATGAGCTTTTATTGGAACAAACTGTTTTAGCCACCATTCTAGTGACCATTCTTACAACCATTGACAGCATATTCTACCAAAAGAAAATTCCAAAGGTAAATTGATCTACCAATATCCCCATATTGTTTGAGTATTTAGATGATCTAGAGCTGGCCTAGACATAATGAACTTAATTTTTCTCATCTTAGGGTTTGGTATACTTTGAATCGGATTCCTTGCTTAGGTCTGATAGGATTAGTCTGTGATTATGGTTTCCTTCTCTCTTCCCTTCAGTGTCTCTTAAAAAAAGAATGAAAAAGAGATATAGCTTTGAAAAAGAAGTGATCTGAGAAGTTGAATCATTGGAAACTTGTCTTAAAAAAAAAGCGAACAATCAGTCGATAAAAAAAAAATGAAACCCTAGTAGGGAAAAAGCGACTGATTGGAAACTAGAAGCAGGCTGCCCACAAATTCAGTTACTTGGGTGAGTAAGAATCCATGTTTCCTTTGATCGATATTCTCTCGATGAGACTGCACTTAAAACTTAAAATAAGGTAAGCGATGGGGATTTTAGATTACTCTTATGGGTTGTGGTTTGAAATCTGGATGGTTAGTAAATCTGCGGAAAATTACTAGAGGTCTTAACTTAAGTTGGTACTGTTTGATGTGGCTTACAAAGGTGTTGGTTGATTCAGTGTTCTAAAGGATAAGTGAGTTTCTATGTTTTCAAACCTCTTTCACAGGTCTGGTCTTCTGTTTTGCTTAAGTACAAGCAAAAACTAAGTCTGGGAGAGTTGATATATCATGGTTTTTAGTGTTTTCTACCATGATATAAGTCCTTTTATAGAGTCTTTTATGTGTTTTTGGAGTCTTTTCGAGTCTTTTGCAGGTTTAGGTACATCTTAGGCTTGATTGAAGATATTGAAGCATTTTGAAGCAATTGGTTACAAGCAGCTAATCAGAGCAACTCGGAGCCTACTTTTGAGTATGGTGTCGATCGACACCACTCCTTGGTGTCTGTCGACACCGATCGTGGTTACACATTTTGCCGAGTTTTGAAGAATAGAAAATTGCCCAGAAGTTTCATATATTTACAAAACAAGTCATTTTCGTGTTTTAGACTATATTTAGGTTTTTGAAAGTCTTTTGTAAGTTTTTACCTTAATTTTTACCTTGATACTTTGAGATTTTGGCAAGAGAGCTTTGGAGAGACAAGTCAGAACTCATTTTGTTAGAGAGAAGATATCGAACTCCTTTAATACTCCTTTTGATTTCTTAATGCAATTTATTCAGATTATGATTTGTGTTTCATCAATTATGTCTGAATAATCACCTTGTTAGATTTAGGGTTTTTCTAGGTTAATGATGAATTGTTGAATCTGATAGAATTGTTAGGATAATCATATGGTTTCTTCATCTGGATTGAATTTAATGCTAGTTCTAGATTGATTTCTTGAAATTTAGATCATAGGATAATTAGTAGACACGAAAGTGTTATTGATTTCTTGATAATAATCTTAGATGAGCAAAATACTTATTCGCAAAGAAATTTGGTTTAGAGATTTTGTGAACTATTCGAACTTGAGTTTATTGCATGTCTGAGCTGTAGAATTTGCAAAGGAATTTAGAATTCTAGGATCTAGACATAAGTAGATTGGTTTGAATATCGTGTTTCGAGTTCAATAACGATTCTTACTTAAACCCTTAACATTCTGTCTGGTTTGCAATTCTGATTTACCGAAAGAATCACCCTAAGTCGAGCACTTTTTCCATCAATCTACAAACTTGTTTGAATTCGTTTTCTGTCTTTTAATTACATTATTTCTCGTTTATCTTAATTCGAAAACCTTTACTCTACTGTGTGAATCTTGAATCTCTATGGAATTCGACCCCTAGGTATTACAATTGATCTCTTAATTTGAAAGAGTGGTTCAAATGATTAATTCACTACAAGAAAAGCGCGTATTAATAGCATCCGAAAAACGCTATCTAATGATTCGATAGCGCTTAAGTAAACGCTATGTCATCGCCCGCGATAAAAAGTCTAGCACTTTAGATAGCGTTTTTTGTAAATGCTATGATATGTATTTATAAGATAGCATTTTATTGTCTGCAATAGATTCATCTACAATAGCATTTATTCAGTATTATAGATTCATCTACAATAGCATTTATTCAGTATTATGAATTAGTTATTTTATATTATATATTTTGCTCGTTCATTCTTAGATTTTGGTTCTTTTAGCTAATTTTCTGGAAATATTAAATTTAAAAACAATTAAATTAAAGACAAATATATTACAAAATTGTTAAAGTTACAGAACATATTTCAAGTCTCACATAAATTTCAAAGCTAAAACTACATTTGAAACTATCAGTGTTAAAAAAAAACTACATTTGAAACTTCACCACAATTTTTCATCACATAAACACATTAACACGTATTGACTTGAGAGGAATGAATCCGGAGGAGTGAGTAGCACCAACACTAAAACTAACGTGCTTAACCGGCTTGTATGAGATAGAAAACTCAGCCAAATAGCGACCAATCATGTGCCTTGATATCCACTTGGTTAAAGGTCTTACCGTTGTAGACACCAAGTATACTACTGGTCATCTCAGGGACAATGACCGTGTTCCTCAAATGGGTTCTCGCCGGCTCTGGCTTCTCACCGTTAAGGTGCCTCCCTTTTCGGATTCATTAACCAAAAGATAAAGAAGCTCATAGTCAGACAAAGCTTTATAAGTGGAGAGAGATTAAACAATTACAAATATATACAAGATATGTCAAAGTTTCATTAAACTGATGTAGAGAACATTAAAGGAGTATACATAAAAGCTTTAACTTACTTTCTTACTAAAGGATCCTTGATGAATTCTACACTTTGACGTGCCTGTCCTATGATTTCTCTCCATTTCCTACACTTTGAGGTGCCACTTTTTTATGAGTTATGACTAAAGGAATGGACCTGAAATATCTGAACCTATTCAATAGCTTGGAAAAATAAGTAAAGCCTGCTCAGACTATTGCACTAAAACTCAGCACAAGAATAACAATTCGGTAGATTAAAGTAGAGTTTTCTAATCAAAAGATAAGTAAATCAATGAACTAGCACAAGCAAAACAAAAGCTAACGAAAATCAATGAACTGTCACACACTTCTATGTTTGAAACCGTAGTTTATGACAACGGTTTGACACAAATTAAACTCACATCAGATTCCACTTCAGATTGACACAAATTGACACATGTTTCACCTTCAAGTGTGTTGCGGTTTGCCTTCTTCTATAAGAAGATGGACCATCTTTGAAGACCCTTCGTGATCTGAGCAAGCTCGTGTACGGATTCAACAACCTGATACATTACAAGATTAATGATTATATTTGAAAAAAGCAACAATGAAGAGTATTATTAAGAGTTGCAAACACTAACTTGTTGAATTTCTTTCTCCCTTTCTACTGATATTTCCTCGCTCTTTTTTATCTTGCTCATCTAATGCCTAGGAAGCACGGGGACGCCTAACAGGCCGACGCTCCCGCTTTGGGGACGTTTCCGGTTCGGGGACGGCTCGGGGACACCGTGGGGACGTCTCCGTCACGTTTTGATAACTGGGGACGGTGAGTGTTACACGGGGACGGTTTGGTACGACAGTGGAAACGTTTTGGGGACGTTTCAACCAAATTTCAGGAGTCCCAAATACAAAAATGTTAAGTTTCTAATAAGAATTAAACGTAAAAAGGAAAAGTGGGAAACAAATATTAAACCTAGGTTGAATAAACTAAGAGACTTGTTCAACTATCTGAGTCTCCAATCTTCATTGGAGAAGTCTTCATCATCTCAGACTTCTCCTAGATGATGCAGATTTGAAGAATGAGTTGGCTCAGTGATAGTCTAATGCTCACTAAATAACTGAAACCAAAATATACATATTGCATTATTACATAAGTACATAAGAGAAACAATGGTCATATATTTGTGATAAAGGAGTCGTACCATTGCATCAAAGTCATCATCGTCTGCTCTAGAGCTGCTTCCGTTCAGATTCATCTCTACATCTCCACCATTCAGAAGGTCCAGCTGCAGAAAGCCTCTGAAGTTGTTTCTCAGATTTCCTGAATAGGAAAGTTATCTCTTATGTCAAAGACTAAATACTATGAACCTGCTGAGATAAATTCAAACGTTGAAATACAGTAAACGGAAAATCAGAGCAAGGTTTCTTCGCCTCCGTTTGAATCTCACATCTCTCTCTCTCTCTCTCTCTCTCTCTCTCTCTCTCTCTCTCTCTCTCTCTCTCTCTCTCTCTCTCTCTCTCTCTCTCTATCTCTCGCAGGAAGATGCAATCAGCGGCAAAACTTATACTCGTCGCCGCTCAGGATAAGGAAACCCTAAAACAAGCAGAGATGGTGACTGAGTAAAAGGGGAGTGAGAAACCCATCAAATTTCGAATACAGGGAAGAAGACGGTGAAGGAAAGAGGGTGAGACTTACTCAGTCCATTGGGAAGAGATCGAATCCTCCTTTTCATCTTTTAACACAAACCGAAATTATCAAATCCATAGTTAAAAATCAAAAACCCAGATCTAAGGCTCCGACTCAGATCTGGTTTAAGGCTAGTTTGGAGAGAATTTACCGGTGGAGTTGGCGTCGGAAATTGCTTCTTCCTCGCGATGACAAATCTTCCTCCCGATGGCAAATCTTCCTCCTCTATCTTCTTCGCCTGTTCTTAGTTTCGGTCTTAGTCTCTGCCTTAGGTGACCAGTTTGGAACACTAGATCTAAAAGTGAGATCAAAGAACAAATGAAAGACGAACAAAATATTTTTTTTGTTCTTAAAACACTCTTCTATTTTTTCTAAGTAACGCGGGCCTTAAATTTTTTAGTCCCCGCTTAAACGCTTTTCATAGCGCTTTAGTGAAAATTCACGGCGCCCAAATATTATAAATTTGTCCGCGTGAATTTCATTTTTCCCCTTTAACACATTGATAGCGTTTAAAAAAAACAAACGCTATCTAAAATATGCGGTTTAGTCAATCATAGCATAAATACCCAAAACGCTATCTGTAACTGCTATCAATACTCAATTTTCTTGTAGTGATTTGAGCATATCTCGCGTGGATAGGTTATTACCTTTTTGGCTTCAGAAATGTCTCCTAGATTGGAATAAGCAAGTCAAGAGATAGAGGAAGAGAGCAAACTATCATTTCCTTAGGAATAGCTTCACCAGTTTTTGCATTTTAATGAACATAATTAGGGAGTTTCTCTCCCTCTCAACCTTCCACATCAGCACACAATTAAATGATATGTGTCATTTTTCAACTTTTTCAAAAATAATAAATAAATATAAAATTATAATTTATTCGAGATATTATTATACATAAAGACTCATTTATATTTGTTTATCAGAAATCTAAATACAAATAACATGTATTTAACTAATGCTATCAGTTAGTTAAAAATATATTAAAAACAAAAAATAATTTAGTTAATCAACAAATAAGCAGATCATAATTAGATGAAAAGTAAAACAATTATTAAATGAAAAATAACATAAAAAATTAATGATACAAACCATTAAAAATATGATAGAAACCACTTAAAAACTATAACAAAAATATAAATTCCATAATCGCTGATAAGCAAAATCCATCTATAATAGATTCTTATATAAATTTAAAACTAAAATTTATTATTATTGAAAATTATCACTAAAATATAAACAAGGGGTTCTTTAAAAAAAATCATAAATAGGAAAAATATATCTGGATTTTTTGTTAATGCTGAAAAAAGAAAAATTTAAACCAAATATAACAAAATTAGAATTATAAAATATAGATATTCATAATTCTCTACTAACACTTACATGGATGGGTGCAAAGCTAGATTATTCAGTGATGAATAAAGGGAGAAGGTCTTTTAGTCAATGCGCGAAAAAATTACCATATAGTTAAATTTTTATTGTCTGAAAAAGATAAAAAAAGCAAATATTGTATAGATTTACGTCTTCCATACAACAAATGAGATGATGAAAAAAAAATCTCAAGTGTGAAAACAAAAGACTTTAACAGACAAAAAAAATAAAATAACTTCACTTGGAAAGTAACATCTTTATAACTAACCTAACAAAATTATAAATGAACAACTCAATACAAAATATTAGTAAAACATTTAAAAATAATTAAAAGGACTGGAATTATATAAATAGTAAACAAAAAAAAAATATGAAAATAAGTAATTACCAAACAGATATACAATTACTTATGAGTAAAATTTAATAGTAAAAAGATAAAAAAACGAATAAAACTAAAAAAAACAAACACACCCCCGCGCAGGCGTGAAAAGAAAAATGCCTTGTGTCTAGAATAATGGAGAAATTTGCAAGTTCATATATTGAACCTTCTTTTGTGTTTTGGAGAATCAAATAGGCATTATGTTTGCTATTGACAGTTCAGATTTTATAATGTATATGAATGATCTAAATATTCGATACTGAAGATCTTCGTTTTGTAGAGATTTTATTTATACCAAAAAAAAGGATTTGCAGACTTTTTAAAAAGATTGATAAATTTGATTTGGAATAAAACAATTTTCTAAACAAATGATTTGATTATCTATAACAGGTGTTTACAAGTACAAAGCTACTAGGTTTGGATCCGTGCGTGGATGCACGGGTTGTTATTTTTTGTCAATTTTTTTTTGTAATTGCAAATTATAATATCAATTAAAACATATTCCAAGTGGAAGGATACAATGCATGAAATATATGGTCGATGAGTTTTAGATACAATCGATGGGTTTAAAAAATCGAACGTATTATATTACTCGGGATATCTGATTTAGTATGAGTGAGCAACGGTTTGGGATGTTATTTGAAAGTAGAAATTTGTTTTGGGTTGAGAATGAATTATTTGATTTGATATGTTAAAACTTGTGAATTGATAGTAAGCAGAAGTCATTACTTCAATTGAGGATATAACAATGTTTACACTCTTATTCGAATTAACATTGTATAATTGATAGAGTTTAGATATAATAATTCGATAACGTTTTTGGATTGTTGTTCAGGTTAAACTCAAATCTGTTGTCTCATCAATTTGTTCTTAGACATAATGAACTTATTGAAAACAGAACTTGGCAATGACAATAATTATTGAATTATTTGTTTTTACTCTACATAACATCTTCTTCCATTGCAGCACCTGTATTAAAAATAAAGAAATTACTAAAAGTTAGTAACAAATAATGAAAAATAAAATAAACTTAACAGGGGAAAAGAAAAATAACTAACCATTCATTGATTTTTGGACTTTATGGAATATCTCTTTGAAAACAACATTCTTCGTTTTACGCTGCGGCTTTCCATCTTGGTCAAGTATAAGAACTTTCAAAGCGGCTTTGCATGTGACTCTCGAGAGAGCAACATAGAGCTGTCCATGCGAAAACACAGGCCGAGGAAGATACAACCCAATATTAGATAGCGTCTGACCTTGGCTTTTATTTATAGTCATAGGGAATGAGACATTCAAAGGAAATTGTCTTCTAATTGAAAGGAAGCTTGGGATCCGAAGGTGTTATGGTAAGGCGAGGAATGTGAACTTTATCTCCCACTCTTGTTCCTGTAATAACCAAAGCTTCCACTGTCCTTTCGTATAATGTCGTGATTTGAAGTCTTGTACCATTACATAAGCCTTCTTTAGGACATATGTTTCTGAGCAGCATAACCGGGCAACCAACCTTCAACCTCAACAAATGCATAGGTAATCCAGATAACTTAATGCTATTCAGAAATTCTGGTGAGTAAATTGGATTATCAAGCAAACTTGCGTCGGATGGGTCTATAGAATCAGCACTGAGATACGTCATCTCATCTCCTTAAAAGAAATATAAGAATATATTTGAATATGTAAATTTTTAAAAGCAAAATAAATATAGCACCGAACACTAACCTCGCAATTCTGATAACAAATACTCTTTAATCTGGTTTACATCATGATTAGTAGGACATCGTAGGGCTCGCTTCTGAAAAAAATTTGGATTCTTCGGCTTGTCTAAGTCCTCTCCGTATATAGCTGCAACTATAGCTTGAATGGGTTCAGTTGCTTATGCGATAAGAAACTCATCAGGTATATCGATGTCTGCCTCCCCATCATTTTCAGTTATTTTTCCATCACCGACATCTAACAACCACTGAGAGAATGCTTGAATATTTTGGGCTTCATTTGGACTCAAATTTGCTAGAAGTTGCATATTTTTCGTCAGAGTGAGAACTTTACAGTTCTTCCATAGATAAGAGGAACAAAGTGAAGGCCGGACAATGTCTTGACGACTTCCACCCGTAATAACTGGCAATACCTGTCTGTAATCACCTCCAAAAACTACAACCTTTCCCCCAAACGGTTTGTCACTTGCGCCTACAACAACATCTCTCATACTTCTATCCAAAGACTCGAAATAGTACTTGCTCATCATTGGTGCTTCATTCCCAAATGATCATAGATGCTTCCTTTACTAACTCTGCAAGTTCTGTTCCACGCTTCATATTGCATATGCTGGTCTCATTAACATTGATAGGAATTCCAAACCTCGAATGAGCAGTCCTACCACCAATCAAAAGAAAGGAAGTTATACCGTTGGATGCTACATTAAGAGAAATAAGGCCTCTTGATCTAACCGCAGCATAAAGTATCTCCCATAATTTTGTTTCCCGGTTCCACCAAAACCATAAACAAAATAATCTCCTCCATTATTGTTCAAAACAGCACCAACAATCTCATCATAGATTTTCCTCTGCTCATCGGTTAGTCTATCTACCCATTCACTAAGAAAAGCATTCAACTCACCGGGATTGTAATTCATTTCCTCCCGTATTAAACGGATATATCTTTCAATACCTTCCAAATCTGGTTGGGGCATTGACTGAAAATTGGCGAGGGAACTTCCATTATATGCTAGCTGGGTCTCTATCTCTATAAGACAGAGATTTTTTTTCTCTTCATCACTCAAACGAAGGTCTACATAATAAATACCAAGGTTAAAAAATTAATATAAATATATTAATACCAAAACAAACAACATTGTTTATGATGATAGCTCAATTACCTTTTTGATTCCTTAGATTTCTTTGTAATCGCTCGATGTCATCGCATAGATGTCTCCATGTAGCTTCCCAAACGGCCGCAGGAGAAGTTAGAGAATCAGAAAGAAGCATGATCACATAAAGATTTCTCGTGAAGTGGCCATGTGCCCAGAAAGCTGTTTCTACAATACTTTCAATGTACTCTCTGTCATCTTCTAACAAATCTTTAGCCCAGCACGCTTCCTTAAACGTTGGATGAACAACGTCATCAACTCTTTTCATGTCGTCAAAACTTTTTACTCCTTTAGCCGAATTCAAAAGCATACGCATATAATACCGTTCTTCTAATTTTCGAGGAATGTAATTAATCCTTCCAACAATGAATCCTTTCTTCCTTTCCCTGAAAATCATATTCTTCTTGTTCCACGTAAACTTGTTGGGGATCTGTTCATATGTGCAATCTTCGGCCAGCTTTTGGATTCTTCTGTCCTCATCATTATTGAGGTCAAATCAAGAAAGAAGCTGACTACCTTTCGCAGAAATACGCTCTAAGACACTCTCTGGTGTTTCATTCTCTTTGTAAATTACATTTTGTTGTCCAGGGAGATGAAACTGAAGCTTTTCGACGGGTGTACTTCGGTAACACATCGGGAATGCATGAATTCTCCAAGCAGCTTCACATGAAGATACGTACCTGATATATTATTCAGTACGTAAATTTGAAGGTATTATTATAAAACGGTATATTATATATAGATGTTTTAAAGAAAATAAGAAAATTACCTGCAGTCGAAAAAGTCTTGAGTCTCGTCTTTAGAACCTTTTTCTTCTTTGTCGGTTCCACAGCTACTGTCGCCATATCGGGCCCTTTATGAATATACTTGAATAAGTATTTAATAGATCCAGCTTGATTGCACCATTCAACATTTATGTGCGCTCGATATCTTAGAGACAGTGCTCGGTTATAAGGGACAACCCATCTATTGTCCAGCTTGATGCCATATTTTTCGACGTATCTATCCGTGTTCCGTCTTCTATAAACAGGGTATCCGTCCTCGTCAACTGTTGCGATATCCTTGTGAGACTTAGGGAAGAACTTGGAACATTTTTCGTCGACCATACAGGAAGCATTGTAGTTGGCAGCGCCACATGGACCATGCATCAAATTAGTTTTCACAACGTCATAAAGTTCTTTGTCTTTAACCGGGTCTGGTATCTCTGCGGAAATAATTCTATCGATGTCACTGGGACATGGAAACTTGGATTTCTGGTCCATAAAGAGTAGAATATGAGCATGGGAGAGTCCTCTCTTTTGGAATTCAATCGTGTACATCGCTGAATATAAAAAAAAAATTGGTAAGCACTAATGCCTACCTGACACGACTTTTCCTAGTAAGGATTTCTTTTGAAGATCGTCCATCAATTTTTTTAACTTCATCTTGAAAATTCTGCATATAATTGTTGGTCTATCTTCTGGAAGTAAGTTGGCTTTATTAAGATGTCGAGTTATCTCCAGCCATTTCGGATTACATGTAAATGTGATAAATAAGTCTGGAAATCCGAAATGCTTACAGACGGCCATAGCATCCAAATAATGTGCTGCATATATCGAGGTCCATAAGAAAAAGAAGATTGTAGAAACATTCTGTTACCTTCTTGACTGAATCAGCATTGGTTGACCGTAAATTATCCTGGTTTTTCCTAATACAAGACATCTTATTTGACTCGATAGTAGTCCAACCATCTACCAAAAATTACTGGTATAGTCTTCTCGAACGCAGTAGTATGTGTTTATTCTCTCTTTTCCTCTCTTGGATCCGAAAGGCGAAAAACTGCCTCATACTAATCCCCTTATCATTTTTCTTTCCCGCTTCTTGGAACCCGATGCTGCACCTTTCTTAATTCCAACCTGAAAGCCATCTTCACCGTAAGGGAATAACAAAGGATATTGTAAGGTTAAATAACACGGATGTATCTCACTAATCCGTTTAAGCTTCCCATTATTTCGATTCTGAATAACAATATCGCGTCTGTCCATCCCTTCTTTATCCTCATCGACAATCAATGCTGCCACTTCATTCGCTGTAGGCGTATTCCAAGTCCTTGGATTTTTTCCTCTCGCACATATAATCTTCAGCACGTACTCTTCTTCCTCATCAACATCTATCCTATCTCTGGCTGTCCTTAAAACTTTCACATAAGGGTTAACTTCATCCAGAAGTTGAATAATTGTCTCAAGAACACAATCTCGCAATCCTTTCTGGCTAGTTTGTTTACTTTGCTTAAAATTTTTTCCTTTTCTGCGATTAGATGGGGAAGTATTAGTTTTGATATTCTACTGTCTACAACTAAAGCAGTTTGTAAGCAAATAAAAAAAGAATTAACAAACAAACAACAAAAACTTTACCTTGCTGCAACTTTCCGGTTCTGGATTTCATTATCAGTGTCTACAATATATAGCTGAGAAATTTTTACAAAATCTGTTCTTTCTGGTTTCAAGCTACCCATTAGATGATAGTTTTCTCCTTGTAAGCGAAACATGGAGGGACCTCTACCTTTTATGACAGAACGATCCACTCTTCCACCAAGCAAAGTCATTGAGAAAACCATGTTGTATATTCTAATAAGCGACCGAAAATGCCGGGCGTTACTGGAATCTTCAGACACCATTTTTTGTAGAAAAACGGGAGATGCTTTAAGATAAGGTAATCTCACATCTCCTCGAGAACAACACAGTGAAAATTCCGGGTTGTTACTATGACGGCGCCTGTTAATTCATTCATTATACCAGAAAATAGCACCACAATGACAACATTCATAAACGGTATCACCTTCATCAAGGTATTCTGCAATTTATTTGTCACACATATTAACACGTCCAACTAGGGCTGGGCAAATTTCCCAAACTCGAAATCTGAATCCGGTCCCGACCCAGAAAAACCGGTTCGGTACGAGTATGGGTTATAGTGAAATAACCGAATGGTACTTATAAGCCAGATCCAATGGGTTTCGGGTTTATCTGAACCGAACCCGATACCCAAAAGGGTTAACCAAAGTTAATGAGTAAGGAGGATTCTGCGAAAACTTTCCTGAGTGTATATACGGGACTTAAGATTTTCTCCCTTAAAAAATATATTTTCCTAAACGATAGTTTTGGATCTTTGATTTTCAAGGATTTTGGAAACTAGAAAAATCAGATCATCACAAATTTTGATCTCAAATCCCCTGAATCATGTTGTATACTCAAGATTTTCGGTCTGTTAGTAAAAAACAACTGAATCCAAACTGAACCTGAACCGAATCCGTATGGGGTTTGGGTTTTTAGCTTACACCCCGAACCGATCCGAATCCGGCATAACCCGAACCGAACCCGACCCAATTTTTTTGTAATAACCGAATGGGACCTCTAAGCCTAAACCCAAAAACCCGAAAACCCGAATTACCCGAACCGAACGGGACCGGGTTATCCGAATTACAGAGTCATCATCGTCACTATCAGTATTATGCCCAAACAACATTCTGTAGATATCGTTGGTTGTAGGTATTGACTCCACAAACCCTGTTATGGCATTTATATTAAGTATCACTAATTATACAAAGTTTGCTATTCATTAGTCAACATGTATTGTTACCTTTAGATGGCTTTCTGAGTGGATCAGAATTTTGACTTGAGTTTCCAGCTTCAGTTACGCATTCTACAAATTCTTGAGCTAGCTTTCTTGCTAATGTAATTTGCGGTGCTGACAATCCAGGTGTTTTTGAAATACCAACACCTGTATATATTTAACAATCCGTGTAAAATCATATATGGTCAAAATAATAGATGTGCTTAATAACAGATGAAATAAGCGTCCTAATAGAGGAAATAAATAGAAGATAAAATAAACTCATATTCAATTTTATAGTATATGATAAAAGCGAGTACTTATTTTGTTTGCAGAATAGAAAGAAAAATAAATAGTTTATAATTTGCAAACTTACACTGAGACACCGATGGTCTGCTTGCTGGAGAAGTAATCCGGGACATATCAAATGGCCTATCAACTTGTTTTAAACATTTTCCAAGTGTAAATAAAACATAGCGAAAATAATATATACACAGATTTTAATGGAAAAGTTACATAACTTACTGTACTCACAATCTGAGTGTGTTCCGGTAGTCCACTGGCAGATACTGCGGTTTCTGGCAACTAATATTCAATTTTTCAAAAGCAGTATTAGACTTATTGTAACCATGATATAAAGTTAGAGAGAATAGAAATCTTTTTTTTTGTCTGATAATGCAGTAAAAAAATTATCTACATATATATGTATATATACTTACATGGAGTCAATTCTTCCGTAGCTGTAGTATTCTCATATTGTGATAAATCATACCTTGAGAGAGCTGGTTGAAAATAATTTAAATAAATATAATTTAGTGTCGTCATGATTAACGATAAATGACTAATGATCAGATGATTATTACATGACGGTGCATTTGTAAATGTGGAGGAAGCAAATGGGAAAGGTGTATACGAAGAAGATGCATAATTTGTAAGGGGAGAGAAATTTATTGATGACAATTCCGGTGTAGTAGGCAATGCAAAACCTGAAGGTATAGAGATACAATTTCTGTTATTTTGTTATTGTTTGCTACCACTTATTTACTATATAATATACTGTTTGCAGTAGATAATATACAGAAAAACATTATAGGATTGTCTACGTACTCGGTGATGTGGTTGTGGTCAGTACTCCATTACCAAACCGCGTGGAATTAATTGGTCGAGCATCTCGGAGGAAGAAAGATACAAAATTTAGATTTATCAATAAAGCTGGTAAATAATAAGAGAAAGTAAATATATAGCGTAAGGAGATAATAAAACAGTTTGTTACAGGTACCTAGAACTGATTGATACCGCGATAAATTATATCCTGAAACAACGGTATTAGTTACATGAAATTTTCCAAATAGAGGTAACAATATTGTTAATAAACTTGAAATTAAATGTGTTGATTGATAATACCTAAGTCCGATCTCGTGGAAGTTACGACTGAAGATGGAGAAGGTGTTTGCGAAGAACATACAACATTTGTAATATCATTTAAAACCACTTAGTGGAGTTTGGAAAACTTTATCCACTTTCAAGTTCTGTCCTGTATTTTTATTTTCATTTTTTCTTGTGCCCGTGGTCTTTTGGATGTTTTTTTTTCCGGTGGTGGCTGGAACGCTATCAGCATCATCTTTTCTTTTTCTCATCTAACCAAACCTGGGTAGAAACTCAGTGTTTAAAGCTTTTTAGTTTCAATTAGCATAGAAAATCGAAAATGCAAAACTTACACTTATAGAAGAACTTTTAGGGAGAATGCTTGGATTACTACTGTTATATTGGTAATAGGTTTTGGGATAATGGGATTAACCGTTGTTATAGCTGGAAGATCATGGACCGTTGAGAATAGTTGAGAATATCGTGCAGAAGATATTATATTTATTGAATTATTATGATATATATCTAAAAGTATATATGGATATAAGCATTAAACCAAGAATCTCAATCACGTACTTATTATGGTAATCATTCATTCGAGATTTTGTATATAAAATCTTTTTATTACTATCATTTAGTAAAAAATATAGTTTATAAAATCTTTTTATTACTATATTCCATAAGATTCGGATGATATGGTTACTGATAAATTTAAAAAAAAAACATTTTGAGGAATTGAAATGTGATAACACACGGTTAGTGAGCAAAAATGTTTTTTTTTGTCAAGTTGAGAATAGTTGAGGATATCGTGCAGAAGATATTATATTTATTGAATTATTATGATATATATCTAAAAGTATATATAGACATAAGCATTAAACAAAGAATGTCAATGACGTACTTGTTATGGTAATAATTCCTTCAAAATTTTTGTATATAAAATCTATTTGTTACTATCATTTAGTAACAAATATAGTTTATTAAATCTTTTTATTACTATATTGTATAAGTTTCGGGTGATGTGGTTAGGGATAAATTTAATAAAATAGCATTTACAGGGATTGAAATGTGATAACTCGGTTATCGAGCAAAAAATGGTTGTTTATACCAAAGTTTAGACGGTACAGATGAAAATATTATCTCATCTTTGTAGTTGAGTATAACAAATGCCATGTATTACTAATATAGATATGGGTTAATATTAAAGTGAAGGTTCATTTTTATCAAATTCTGACTGTTAGAACAAAGTTTTACACTTAACTTAATTAATCCTATACAAATGATTTCACATATAGAGAAAGAATTACGTGATAAACGCATAATTCGCACGATATCGTGATCAAATCGAGATGCTAGAAACATAACTAAAATATAATGAAACAAATAAATAAAGTAGCAACAAAACCAAAAACACCACGTCCATGAAAAATGTCTAACGATAAGTAACGTAGTTGGTGAATAGTTTATTAAAAAAAAGTAAACAGTACTTGTTTCTTCAACATGCCAGATTAATCAGTCTTCGCTTTTCCGCAACTCTTCGCTAACTCCTTAACATCTAGCTGCTCATTGTTATCCAAATCCACGTTGAACTTCTCAGGCTCTCCTTCTAGTTTTATCCTTTTGATGCACGACATATCCTTGTTGGTACATGAAAATTGGTCTTGCGCATTAAGTTTCGAATCATGGCTGCGTTGTGAGGATGGAGTTGTTGTGTCACTGGGTGGACAGTCCGACTTCTCATCACTAATAGTTATAAGCAAGGGTCCCTGAAGTTATAAACCAACATAAAACTTAGAACAATCTACTCAAGGATAACATAGTAAAATAATGGTTGCACATGTAATTAGATAATGAAAGAATATGACCTGTTCTGATCCAATAATGGAGGATGTTTCTATAGCACTTTCAATTCCAGAAGATTGTCCGGATTCTCCGATCATCTGGTTAGGTGACCAGACTTTGAGGATCTTGAAAGCAATTTTTGTGTCATGTATATTATGTGAACCAATAGCTACACAAAATTGCCAAGTTGACCCAACAATGTTCCAGAGAGCTTGTGGCAAGCTAGTTGGATCCACGATCTACATAAATGGGAAACAATTGATTGAATGCATCAATACGAAGCAGTAACAATGTTTCTTTTCAAATTTGATAATATGATTTTCATGATAAAATATTACTTTCTCGATGCTTACCGGGGAGATTGATCCATTGAGGAATTTTGCACATGATTGCGTTACAACCTTCTGAGCATTTGTATAAAACAGAAGACATCTCATCTGAGATTTCTCGTCTGCCACCACTACATGTAACATGTACCTTGTAGAGAAAGAAACGTTTTAAAAAAAAACATTTATACATGAAATAATCGCAATTGAAGAATGAACAATGCATGTGAGAAAACAGTAACATACCTTGGTGTAAGCTGCTTAACCCACATGTTGCAAGTATTGCACCACCATGCTTCCTTAATCTGAGGATGTTCAGGATGTTCCTTCCATTCAACTGTCTTATTGCAACTCTTACAATTGAAGTAATACCAACAATAATCGGTATCAATAGCAAGGATTGTGCAGATAACCCTACTTTTCCCCACCATCCCAGACTGCTGAATGCTCAATGTTGAGAAGGGGATAGTCAGCAAAAATTTTCCTGACCACAATCGGTGTCTCCTTATTTGAATTATGGTTGTCCACATGTAGAACTAACTCGTCTTTAGGTAGACTGACAAATTTAAGTAATTCTAATTAATAACTTATTTGAAAAGAATCATACTACGTATAATTACTATAGGGAGATGATAACAATCACCGTGATTTGAATTCAACAACTTGCAGGATATTTGGATTGATCTCAAGTATAGTAGCATTGAAGGCATTGGAAACATAATTTTCACCTTCACAAACAAACAACTAAATTAATAAACGAATCTAAACTATTTTTGCTAGTTAATATTAATAATAATATTAAATTACCATCCCACTGCTTGACTTTCGCGTGTTTCACCAGACAAATAACTTGTTCATCCTCATACCCACAACATCCATCGTAAATCTGATCAGCATAAACTCCCCATAAGGTCAATCTTAAATAATTATCCCTGCACAAAAAAAAAGTAAAATCTGAGATCAAATACTGTTTTCTAACATGAATTGTCCATCGTTGGTAAATTAAACATAGAAATTACATCGAGTCTCTTAGCTGCACATCGATTTTAAGAGTTGGTTTACTCTTTCCTCAACGATGCTCTTCTCACCCACATTAGTAACTTGGCCAACAAAATCTGTATAATAGATAGTCATAACTAAGTTGTATTAATGTTCATAATACAAAATCAAACTTCAAAATAGAATTATCTATGCCTTAAAATAACTTACCAACCAAGAAATTACAGTTGAAGCTCGGGTCAGTCAATGCTGACAATGGAGTCAAAGTGTCAATAAAGTGTCAATAAAATAATTGATGCTATTTAGAATCACTTATTAAAGATTGATACTAAATATATAATTTTGCATCAATTCTTTTAATTGATATTATTACTAACTTGATTAGCATCAGTAAAAAAAATTGATACTAATACTAACTTGATTAACATCAATTAAAAAATTGATATTGACACTAACTTGATTAGTATCAATTAAAAAGATTGATACTAATACTAACCTGATTAGCATCAATTAAAAACAATTGATACTAATACTAACTTCATAACTGATGTTAATATTTATTTCAGTTATAGAAAGTAATGCAAATATAAATTATAACGTTCACTTATTTAGTTTGATAATATTTGATCTGAATATGTGTCTATTAAAACATGCATTAAAAATATATTAGTAATACAATTAGTAAAATTGACTTCACTAATTTTTATAGCTAAAAATGAGATGGCCTAAACCTAAACCCCATACCCTAAAACCATAAACTCTTAACAAAATTTTTAATTAATATAGTATATCAAAAAGATCCAATACTTATAATATAAAAAAATCTAATTCTTTTTATCTAATGTTTTTTATACTTAACACCAAATCTTAGTCCTAAACCCCAACTATATATCTAAAACTCCAAACCCTAAAACATAAACTCTAAACTAAAATCTCCCAACTATCTAATTTATCATTTATAATTTAAGTTGTTATAATTTATAATTTAAATTATAAATATATATAATTAAGTTGTTTTAAAAAAAAAACATTTATACATGAAATAATCGCAATTGAAGAATGAACAATGCATGTGAGAAAACAGTAACATACCTTGGTGTAAGCTGCTTAACCCACATGTTGCAAGTATTGCACCACCATGCTTCCTTAATCTGAGGATGTTCAGGATGTTCCTTCCATTCAACTGTCTTATTGCAACTCTTACAATTGAAGTAATACCAACAATAATCGGTATCAATAGCAAGGATTGTGCAGATAACCCTACTTTTCCCCACCATCCCAGACTGCTGAATGCTCAATGTTGAGAAGGGGATAGTCAGCAAAATTTTTCCTGACCACAATCGGTGTCTCCTTATTTGAATTATGGTTGTCCACATGTAGAACTAACTCGTCTTTAGGTAGACTGACAAATTTAAGTAATTCTAATTAATAACTTATTTGAAAAGAATCATACTACGTATAATTACTATAGGGAGATGATAACACTCACCGTGATTTGAATTCAACAACTTGCAGGATATTTGGATTGATCTCAAGTATAGTAGCATTGAAGGCATTGGAAACATAATTTCACCTTCGTGACAAACAAACAACTAAATTAATAAACGAATCTAAACTATTTTTGCTAGTTAATATTAATAATAATATTAAATTACCATCCCACTGCTTGACTTTCGCGTGTTTCACCAGACAAATAACTTGTTCATCCTCATACCCACAACATCCATCGTAAATCTGATCAGCATAAACTCCCCATAAGGTCAATCTTAAATAATTATCCCTGCACAAAAAAAAAGTAAAATCTGAGATCAAATACTGTTTTCTAACATGAATTGTCCATCGTTGGTAAATTAAACATAGAAATTACATCGAGTCTCTTAGCTGCACATCGATTTTAAGAGTTGGTTTACTCATTTCCTCAACGATGCTCTTCTCACCCACATTAGTAACTTGGCCAACAAAATCTGTATAATAGATAGTCATAACTAAGTTGTATTAATGTTCATAATACAAAATCAAACTTCAAAATAGAATTATCTATTGCTTAAAATAACTTACCAACCAAGAAATTACAGTTGAAGCTCGGGTCAGTCAATGCTGACAATGGAGTCAAAGTGTCAATAAAGTGTCAATAAAATAATTGATGCTATTTAGAATCACTTATTAAAGATTGATACTAAATATATAATTTTGCATCAATTCTTTTAATTGATATTATTACTAACTTGATTAGCATCAGTAAAAAGAAATTGATACTAATACTAACTTGATTAACATCAATTAAAAAATTGATATTGACACTAACTTGATTAGTATCAATTAAAAAGATTGATACTAATACTAACCTGATTAGCATCAATTAAAAACAATTGATACTAATACTAACTTCATAACTGATGTTAATATTTATTTCAGTTATAGAAAGTAATGCAAATATAAATTATAACGTTCACTTATTAGTTTGATAATATTTGATCTGAATATGTGTCTATTAAAACATGCATTAAAAATATTAGTAATACAATTAGTAAAATTGACTTCACTAATTTTTATAGCTAAAAATTGAGATGGCCTAAACCTAAACCCCATACCCTAAAACCATAAACTCTTAACAAAATTTTTAATTATATAGTATATCAAAAAGATCCAATACTTATAAATATAAAAAAATCTAATTCTTTTTATCTAATGTTTTTTTATACTTAACACCAAATCTTAGTCCTAAACCCCAAACTATATATCTAAAACTCCAAACCCTAAAACATAAACTCTAAACTAAAATCTCCCAACTATCTAATTTATCATTTATAATTTAAGTTGTTATAATTTATAATTTAAATTATAAATATATATAATTAAGTTGTTTTAAAAAAAAACACAACTGAAATTGATTTCCTGAAAAAAAAACATTTTGCCAAAACATAATTAGAAATTTGAGCTCCAAAACAATAATTGGATTCCCTCCAGCCCGTTTTGCCTCCAAAAGTTTTGGTTTTGGCTCTAAAAGTTTTAACTTTGGTGGCCCAAATTTACACCAATTTTTCCTTGTGATAAAACACACGCACACTTAGAAAAAAGCATTCTTACCTCTCGACACTTAGAAAAATAAAAAAAAAAAACTTTCTCTTCCTTGTCGATTCTCTATGGCTCCGCCACCGGTCATTCCTCCGGTCACGCCGCCGATGTCGTCACCCACGACCCCCTTAGTTGAATCTGCCAGGTGCGTCTCTCGGATCTCTTCGATTTCTCGTTTACATCTTAGCCCGAATTGAATTTCTTCTTGTGTCTTGGATTCGTTTCGGTCTGATTTCACTCATTATTCCGCTTTACTCTCAACGAATCTCAGTGAATTGGTGTTTCTCTCATCAGTTATTTGTGGGTTTTAGGGTTTGTGTGTTAGTTTATTGTTTTTTTGGTGGTTAATTTTAGGGTTTGTGTGTTAGTTTATGGTTTCAAATCTAGTTTAGTTTTCTAGTCTTCAGTTTTCCGTTTTGGGTTTTTAAAGCAATCGGATTTCGCTTTCTAGTGTTGGTTGTGGTATGTTTATGGTTTCATATTGAGTTGTGGTTTTAGGTCTTCGGTTTTACTTCTGGGTTTCAGTGAATGATTGAATCCCATTGTGATTTTGTTATAACTGTTATAAGGTTAATTTATCTTTTATGTTTCCAGATATGCAACAGTAACAGAGAAGGCCACCAAGGTCGTCATCTTCAGGCCATTCAATTCCTTCAGGAGCTATTGGTTCTACAAGAGCAGCATCTTCAGATGCAAAAAACTACATCCGTAGAACTGAAGATGCATTACTACGTGCTCCCTAGGAAAAAACAAGAACCTCCATCCAAGAAAACTCAAGAACGCTTTATGGTAAGTTAACAAAACTCTATAGTTGTTTTTTTTTTTGCGTTCTTCTATATAGTAAGGTTGTTTCTTTTTGCTGAATCTTTGGGTTTTTTGTTGTTGATGTGTTTATGATATGCTTTATATTCAGTAATAAGGCTGGAGCTTCAGAAAATAATGGCGGCTTTCCTCACCCATAACTCAGATGCTGGATAAGCTCGATGAGTATCTTCTCATTTGCAGTTGGGTATGATTTTGTGAACATCTCTAGTAAAATTAGATCCAAAAGTCTCTACCTTTTCGAACTATTAGATGAAAAATTAGTTTCCTTTGTGTTTGTTTTGCAGGTACCAGGCTTCCAAGCATTATATTACTGATCGTGCTGACCACCACTGACCGTCGGTGCTCCACCTATTTCCACCACCATATCTAAGATCTGTAGATATATTAGTTATTATTATTACTTTTTTATTTGTAATCACTATTTATTTTAATTATGTTAATTAATTTAATGTAAATTGAAATTGAATTAGATTTTTTATATCATTAAAAATGATACGGTAACATTATAAAATGATAACACAAAAGTGATACAAAATAACATATAACTGATACAATTATTACATCAATTAAAATAATTGATACAATTATTTAGTATCAATTATTATAACTGAAACAAATATTAGTATCATTTACTTTGATTGATACAATTATTTAGTATCAATTATTATTACTGAAACAAATATTAGTATCATTTACTTTGATTGATACAAATGTTGATATCATTTATTGTAACTGATACATATTAATATCATTTAAAACAAATGATAGAAATAGTTGCATCAGTCAGTAAAACTGATATAAAGTATTAGAGTCACCACTTTCAGAGTCACTTATATAATTGATGCAAATTCATTTGCATCAATCGAAAAATGATATTAACAAATAAAATAAATGATACAACACACTTGATTTCTTGTAGTGAGGGTTCATCAAGGGCGATTGGATCAATTTCATGCACCTTTGAGTTGCTTCCAAGGAATGATCTGAACGAATGTGTTGTTGGCCTATAAGCACCAACTGCTTTCTTGACCGTCAAGTTTCGAATTTCCTTCCACCCTAACTTTGTTATTTCTTTTCCGAACCTCTGAATCTCGTTAGACCTCATCGATCCATGCATCTTGGTTCCCTTCACGAAAGTTAATATTGAGAAATATGCATTAATCCAATAATGGATAGCAAATATAATAACCATGGGTTTATAATATATAAAACACGCCAAAACATAATCATGGATTTAAAAAACTTGCATACGATTATAAATAGAAATATGTCCTAGTGTTAAAAAAACCATAATAATATAGAAAGCGTATAATAAAAAATATAATGCTATATCATCGTCAATATTATTCGAAACATTTGCACATCAAGTAATACAATAGTTACAATCATATAAATACAGATTATATTAGATTTTTATATTAAATATATAAATTCGATACTTCATAACCAAAAACATAAACAAAGCAAAATATTTGTAATAAAACATAAAACTGAAAATGAAGAGAATGGTTATAGATTATAGAGTTTACTTCTTGATCCATCATGATAAAATCCAAGGTGTCACCGAATGATGCGTTTCCAGCTTTCCATGAGTGTAAAACCTTAACATGCACCCTCCATGAAGATTTCCAAGGCTTAATGCTATTTAGCATCGACAATTCCATTTTTGTTCCTAGCACTTTCTTTGGGCGGAAACTTTGGCCATTTTGTTTTTTTTTTCTTTTGCGTAGAGATTTGAAGTCTATAAAAATTTCAGTGAGGAATGCTATGAAGAATTGAGTCTCAAATAAGGTTGTATATATAGCAGAGATTGTACTAATGAATCTAGGTAAAATTCTGAGAAATATTTTATGTGTTAATTACGAACAAATATTTATTATATATATGGAGGGTAGTTATGAGTAGAAATCAGGAACTTATGTAATATCTTCCAAAAAGATTAAACTAAATATATCTTTTATTTCTGATAAAAGGATATCCAAGAATATTAGGTTTTATACGGTAGAGAAAGGAAAATTTTACAGTTATCAGAGATTTAGTAATTAAAACTAAATTTGATATGAAAATTTTATGGTCAATTAATATGTTTTTTAAACTAATAATATAATATATGGACAGAGATTTCGGAAAAGAAATAAGATTTGTTCATATCTTACCATAAACGAATACATATAATTGATAAATATACATAGTAGTTATGGAGGTAAGAGGCAAGTAATGAAAAATATGTCATAAATGAGTGTAATCCCTTCTAAACACGAAGTAGGACCTTAAATATAAAAACTGTTATCTTCTAAGTTGTGTGACATTCAAATTCAAATATATAGAAAGTAATAGCAAATACACATAAGAATTCTGATATCTTAAAAATACGGTTTTACAGTTTCTGTATATTTAAATTTCTATATCAATGGGGTTGTGAAGACGGAATTGGAGAAAAACTTCTTACGATGGTTCGGGTTTGTACTTTTAATATTCAACCATTTTGTTCTTATAAATTTAAGTCATTTTTTTTATTTTTGGGCTGGTATCTGTTAAAGTAAAACATTCTAGCATTCAAATATCGTTCCGGTATTTGATTAAGAGTCCAGAAAATATTAAATATCGTTGTTATATCATAAATTATAATTGATTTATTATATAGTCCCAATATAAAGGGAAAAATTATTGGAAGACAGAAAAGATAACAAAGAGATCAACATAAGCAAGCTTAGAGAACATTCGTTGAATCGTCTGTTATTAAGAACATCTATTAAGTGGTGCACCTTAGTCCCCTGGTGGCTGTTCTTTGAACTGAGAATTCATAAAATAACGATTAAACACAATTGATATAACAACTTGATAAAAAAAAATTTGTTTATAGATTACTAACCATGAGGAATTTCAACTTTATTAATAGTTGTGGAGACAATAAATTTAATTCCATAACGTTGTTCTGTTTCAACCATCTGTGCGTTAATCGTTGTGACACTAAAATCTTCTATTTCACACCAAGTTCCTTCCACCATTAAGTGTTCAAAAAAAAAAGAAGCCGAGGAACAACCCTAGCTTGGATGGTGGTATCCTAGAAAGATATCAAGCAATATGTTGTGGTTAAAACAGGAATGAAATAAATAAAACTTAGGTAAAATTAAATTACAAATGAGAAATTTAAATGTTCAGATTACTTTGTAGTCGGCAAGAATCATAAAAAGAGAAAAACCTTCATGCTGAACATATTCCTTCCATTTTTTTTCAATTCTAACCCTAATTCTCCAATCAGTTTCGGAGGGATTTAAATCTCCTAATACGTTAAGGAAAAACATTATGAGAAGCAGCCGAATTGTTTTGGTTTCTTAGAATACAGAAAAGTGAAGTAGCAATATATATAGGGTACAAAGAATGGTGATGTTGTGTCATTTAGGTTTTTAGGGAAGTGAAAAATGGAGCCATAGTAGATTGCGATCATATATAAGAATATTCGTGCTTAGTAGATTGCGATCTTAGCATAAATGAAAACAGTTAGTCGTATCAAAAAATGATTGCGTCCAAATATAAGAATGTCAGGGTATACAAATAAGGAAAACAATCAATTCGATATTTTAATTATGTTAGTGAATATCTTCTTGAATATTTTTTTTCCAATTTTAATATATGTAAATAGCCATTATGATTTAATAACCATTACAATTATGTTCTTATATATAGTTCTCATTTAACTCTCTTACGATCTCTAAAGTCAAATGGTGGGGGTTATTTGCACTCACAATTCATAAATTAATGATATAGTGACGACGATTGATAAGATCACCTTGTATCTTCAAACGGCAAATATTTTTTTATGAGATCACCTTGTACCTTGATGAGATATAAAATCAACAACAATCTTCAAACAACAAATATTTTTTTATACAAAAAAAACTTAATAGTATTGAACAACAACACTCCGAAAATATTGATACAAACCAAAAGAAACTTAAAAGTCATAATCCATAGGCCATCTCTCCAACTTGTTAGGGATCAACCTAGTAAATCCTAGTACATGGATGGAGTAGAAACACAGATCACACATCCATGGATCTTTAACGCTTTCCTCCCATTCATGCACCCACCTGTCATTCCATGCACAATGGCAAAGCCTAATAATGCTGGAATCAAATGCATCACAACGATCTATATAATCTTATGGCATTGGATTAGGTGCCCATAAATTATGGGGAGAAGCCTCAACTTTCATTCTCATCCGCCTTATTAGATCACGACTTGGATTAACTAATTCCAAATCTATTTGGTGTTCAGGAGAAAAAAAAGTCTAATAAGATTGCTATAAAAAATATATGGCGAGTTCATATCCAGAGAGAGCTGCTTCACGAATCATGGCTAGGCCGTTTTCCAAATCATAATTGTGAAAAAACTGAGAACAGCCAAGAATGAACAGAGCAGATATGTTACCAGAGTGGTGACGTCTTATGAACAAATCTCTATATCTATCGCCTATACCCCAAGGATATTGAACGGTGTAAAGATCAACTGCTCTCAAGAAGGATTTATCAGCGGCTACTCTCCTTAAAGTATGTATGGCTGCTATTGCATTGTAGTGAGCCTTGAGGTCTTGCGACACTAACAACATGATTTTTTCTAATATTTCTTCAGGTAGATCGAGAAGACCTATCTCTTCATGCTGATATCCTCCTCCTATCAAAATATTTCGATGAACACGTCTACGCTCCCGACCTTGAAACTCCATTCTATAAAGATAATAGGAAAAGACTCTTCTTTTTAGAAGTTGAGAAGAAAGGAAATTGTAAATGATAGAGCAAATACTTTTGTAACTAATTATTTTGTGTTGATCTCAATTATAGAAAAGATAAAAGGTTTCTTGTAGACGAAAAAATGGCAAGGGTTTGTCAGATATAAAAAAAGGGCTAAGTCAGGAACGGGTGCATCATGAGTGGTGACGTTTTGTGTTCTCGAGATCTATAAGGTTCGAGTTTGACACCTATTAAATCACACTGAAGATTAGCATGTCTCATAATTTAATTATAGGAAAGCAACTTAAACAGTTTATACAAAGAAGCAAATATATTTTTTTTAAATGACGAAATAAAATAAGTAATTAACATGCAATGACTTGTTTGAAATAATTAACACAGATGAAAGCATATCTCATCCAATAGCGATAATTAGACACATAAAACTTATTGGACAGTAATTTATATAGATAATTTGGCGAAAAGGAAAAAAATGAATTAAAAAAAAAATCCTGAAATAGTATATCAAAATGTCTATGATAATGACCTTGATTGCAATGGATGTGACCGTGCAGTTTCTCGAGGTTGATGACATATAGTGTTAGACTTTTAAGGACTCATAGGTATATAGCCAGACATCATTCAATTGTAACTAACTGTTCACTTCTAAAGAATTTTTTAGTCTCGGGACGAAATAAATATTAAAGTTATTGTCATTTTATCAGAAAAAGGAGAAATAGCTATATGGTACATAGAGTTGTGATGTTCTGAAATAAAGGTTTTTATGGGAGTCTATTTTCTGATTTATCCAGGAAACTTTTGAGAAAATAAGTAAAAACGAATATTCGGAAACTGTTAGTCGTTTCAATGGTGAGTGTGATTTGATCTAATAATATTAAAAATATGCAAATTAAGTAAAACAACTAATTGGATAATAAATTAACATTAATACCAGTTTATTTTTATTAGTTATATAAATATTATGTATATAGTATTATTTAGATGTATTATGTTATATAATTAAAGTATAAATTCTTAACTGTTTAATATTATTTTATTATATATGTTACTTTGAATATATTGCGGCAAATATTTTAGGGAAAAATAAAAAACTTTGCTGCAGTAAATATTTTAGAAAAGCAAGAGATGGATTCTTGAAGAAACATATATATACTTGAACGATTAAAGACAATGTTTTAAGTTATAAAGTAGAGGAGAGTAAAAAAGTACAAATCATGGATAATAATCATCTTCCGATTCGTCATGCTCATATTCGTCCTCCACATTTTTTGCATTCTAATCCTTTTTAAATCTATAAAAACAGAAAATGATACAAAAACAACTAGACATCCAACTTGGGTGATTAATAAATAATTGATAATAACTGATGACAAAAAGAATATATTAATTGTCCTGGAATAGTACCTCTTCTCGACAAGATGGGCTTCATAACATGTCGGATTTAAAAAAACAACGAAGCACAACCTCGGGAGTGGATTGTATATTTTCCTATGTAATTATAATAAGGCAATTGTCTGATTCGTTAAAATATGGTAATGAAAAATTAACATTATTATTTTCATAAGAAGAACTCAATAAGTATATTGAAAAATCTCACCAAAAAACTTATCGATTTTCCAATTCCTTAGAGCACACAATGTCATATCCTTACGACGAAAATTTATCCAGGCCACTTCAAATTTTATAGCCAATGAACCCCAAGCAGTGCAGCTAAGTTCGTGACCACTATATATAACATCATTTTAAAATAAAAGATTAGAATACTGTAGTAGGAAAACCAAGCAAAAACTTTATAATAGATCTTACTTGACATCTCTGAGAGTGAAATCCATGTGTTTTCTTGGAGGTCTATTTAGGTATGGGCTATGAAAAATGTCCGGTTTAGAAACCTTCACTACCACACCTAATAGGTCAACTGGGTTGAAGAAACAATTTAGAGAGTAAGTAATAGTGTAAAAATTATTGACATCCAAGTAAACCGATAATTATTAAAATAAATAGTACCTGCTTGGCAAGAGCTTCATTTTGATCCGTCAAGCACTTTACCAAAATCAGTAAATGAATAAATTTTTAACGGAGGCATGGAATAGTCTAACATGCATGTGGTTTCAGGAGTAAAACATATATCTATAGGAAGACTTGTGATTTTGTCAAACAGACATGCTATAGTAACCGAAAAGTTACTTATACTATAATAACCACCCTCCTTCAAATAATTCTCGTAGTTTTTGGCAATATCCTTGGATATATATGCCTCCATTGTTTCCCCCTACCAAAACATAAATTGTTAAACAGAAAAAATAACATATGAAAAATTGTTTATATGAAATACTTACATCTTCGTCAGAGAAAATAAAATGACGGGAGTAAGGAGAATTGTAGTCTCTCTCTTCATAATCTCTTTTAACAAACACACATATAGTATTCATACAGAGCCGATAGATTTTAAGATCAGTGAATCTTATAGGAGAAGCCATTTTAGGTTTCGAGAAGAGAGAATCTGAAAGTAATGTTCTGTTGAAATAAAAGTGAACAGAACTTCGTGTATAGGATGCATAATATATAAATATAGGGTGTAATAATGTCAGATGTACATCATCTATGGGCCACGGTCTGTGTATTCGATAGTATTTATTTAGAAACAGATGTTTCACTTTAGTTAATGAAAATGATGTAGTATTTATGAGTGTTTCTATTTATTTTGACAAATAGAATTGGACATGCTATATATATATATATATCTATTTTAAACCTTGGTTGAATGTAAGCAATAAAGATAAACAAAATAATAAGATTTTTGAACTAATAATTTTTTTTTCCGATCCTGTATGGAAGAAAATAATATATTGAGTATGATTGTTAGTTAGTCTAGAAGTGGTCTTACTGGATATAATCATACCAGGCAGTTTTCTTGTTATGCAAAACGACATCTACTAACACGTTTCATTATAATAAAAAATAAATAATTATTCCTTTTTGAAAAAGGAATATAGTAATTATCTGACATAAGTAATTATGACTTTTGTCATGGAAACTGTGAGTCAGAAAAGGACTTTTTGCGTGAAATCTTCAATTTAGATATTCTTTAGTTTCGTTCGCTTCATTGGTTCTATCAATCCACTAAAAAAAATCTCTTAATTTTTCTTCTCTGTCAACCGCTTTGAAAGTTTATAGAAATACACCAGCCATTTATCAGTGGAAGGAATTTTACTAAGAGATGGAAGAGAGCACAGGATTCCAAGAGACGATGTAAGGGAACTGAGACCTGTGGGTACGACTTGGGCAATAGGTGTGAAAAATACTTAGATTATGGTCTGAGTTGCTAGAAAACGGCAAATCATGCATGAGAGTGGTGGTTTGTGATAAAGAGGTAAACACAATTACTGTGAATTAGCAAAATCAGCATTTGTTTTTAATAATATCAATTAGTATAAAACCCTTAGAGGCTGTTCGTGCGATAACAACTTTTAATAGTGATAAAAACGTTTAATTATAAACTATACATTTGTTTCTTAACATCAAAGTAATTTTTTGTTGGGAGATCAATACTGATTTTTGAAACAAATTCTTATTGAACAATAGATGTAATATTAAACTACTATGATGCTGTGCACATGGTAACAGAATCGGTGGTACAATAAGTCCAGAACTTGTGGAACGTTTTCGGGATACTTTGGTTAAGGGTGAGTGGAGGTTTATCATGACTCTGGAGACCGTACCTTCCAACAGGGTCCCTAAACTATCTAATCATAGATTCGAGTTCAGATTCCAAAGAACAACCAAAGTAAGGTTCATTAGTCCAATCTCGACTAACTATTTCCTCAACCATCCCAAATTTGAGGACATGTTAAAGGACAGAGTGCAATATTCAGTACTGACTGGTGAGTCCATATTTGATTGTATTAAGGTAGCTAAGGAAAAAATATTCCAACTATGATCAAAGTTCATTGTCTTAATAACACCATATTTATATATTTTTCTTCTATAACAGATGTACTTGGATTTATATCGGCTGTTAGACATCTAAGGATTGAACATTCAGCTATGGGGAACGAATAGCCATATACATTGTCCTTCATGCTTACAGATGAGAGGTAAGTGAAATACAAAGCGCAAGACAATACATTGATAATCATTAATCTAATTTCTTAAAAATAAAAAGATACGTATAAATTTGGTACATATAAATTACAGGAATGAAGTGATAGAATGCACAACATACGGATCTACTGCTAGAATGTTCCACGATCAATTGAAGATGGAGACAATGTGCAGAATGGTATGTGTTCTAAGGTTCTGGACATTGGAGAAAGAAATAGGTACAAATCAACATCTGCTATAATCTAACTTAATTCCTTGTTTTTTTAAAATGAATATAATACTAAACGAATATAATATGTTCTAATTATTGTTTAAAGTTTTAGGAACCGAGTACACAAAGACAGTTTGTGTATCGGTATCAGGTTGCTCACAGTTCATGCTTAATCCATGAATCCGAGAAGTGATAGAATTCAGGGGACGGTACATATGTTTCCTACTTATATGATATCACACAAACAGATAGTATGTCTTTCTAATGTGGACAAATATTGGCTTGCAGATTCATGAGAATGACAGACAGAGGGAGTGTTATAGATCCTTAGGTAGAAATAATAATCAAGTCGATATATGTTATCTGGATTCAGTGATCTCTATCTCACCGTCAATTGTAATTCAAATAGAGCTAAAGGTTCTTAAGATTAATTTTCAAAACCTATATGGATTGTTAATTTTAAATCCCTGTTGGTTTTGTTTGGGACTAATACTTAAGTTTATTAATCTCTTCATTATCCGTGTTGGTCTTATATTAGCAAACTTTAGGTCTGTTTCCTAATTTTTCATTTTCAAGTGAAACTGAAAGTTAAATTGGGACACAAAGTGATTTAATTTAAATGAATTAGTATTGGCCCAAGTAAAGTATTTGGTAGGAAAAGACGGGAAAAATCAAAGTGTTCTAAATTATACGGATAAGATTAGAACACTTTGATTGAACGGTTCCCTTCTAAATAAGGAACAAAATTGCATAACTATTTTATTAGAAACAAATGAGAAAAATTGCAATAACATTGGTTGTACAATGGAATAAAACAAAGTAATCTTAATTCAATCAAACTAACCATATTTTGTTATCATAAAATCGTACAACAATGAAGAAATTAACAAAGATTCCTACATGCCAAGACCAAAAACAGCTTTGGCACAGCTCTACATCTTCAGAATTGTAATAGTGCAACATACTGAATAGTTGATAAGGTGTACACTTGCACTTGTACATGAGGGGAAGGACGTTGACCATTTCGTGTCTCATCGGTGCGAGTGCATTCAGTAACTCCAATCGTCCCTTTTGATGAACAACAAAATAAGAGGCGATGCGTCTAACATCATCCCTCATGATTAGAGACAAAGAGTTATCATCATTGTGGATGATTTTCCGAATCATTACATATGTATATGTAGCAATATCATATCCACGATCGGCGGCAAATTTTATTGAATAAAGGCCTTCGACAGGCAGATCATGAAGAAAATAATCTTGTGTTCCTTTGATGTAAATGGCACTTAGGTTTCGATATGCAAACCATTTAGACATAAATATTTTACTTGCAATGGAATGGTTACACCTTAGATTTAACAAATCAAAAGATGCATAACTGGATGGCACATCACAAAGCTGCTTCAGCGATTTGCATGTTGATTTCAGATTGAGATAATCTTCCAAGGAATTTTTGCAAACACGCTTAACAACTTCTTCTAAGGTCTCAAGCGGCAAACAAAAGATCGTAGGCACTTCCATTTTTCTAACTAAAAATGATGAGCTACTATATTGTAAAAATTGAATGGGTGGGAGGATAGTGAGATTTGGTACTCGTACGTTGATAACATGGTCATTATATAGGGACGGAAAAAAATTAGGGTTTAGCATAAAACGCCATGATTGCGGCAAAAGCGCAGTGAACTGTTAAGGAATACTATTATTAAATTCGTATTTGATTATAAAAATCTTTGATTCGGCATATTCTTTCAAATCTGTTAGAGAACTGTTAAGGAATTCTATCATTTAATTCGATATTGGTTGCCAAAAAAAGGTTCAAAATGGAGAAGAATATGCCTAAATAAATACATTATCCTTATTTGGTTTAATTACATTAGAATTGTCTTTAAATGGTTTGATCAGTTTAAAATAAACAAACGTCTTAAATTCTAACGGCTCAGATGTCTCGATATTGTGGACGGTCCAGATATTTAGAAAAGGGGGGTCCACGTGTTTGACCGAATAAATTCGGGTTAGACCCGGAGCGTTTGGTTTGAGACCTTCGGGATTTATTTTTTTAATACGATTGTACCCTTTTATTTGGTCATCAAAAATCGTAATGGCACTGATATTTTGTGTAATTTTAGCTATAACTTTTGGACATCTCCATATTTGTACTTTATTTTTAATAGTATTAAGATGTTAGGAACTTAGGATCATATTTCTCTTTCTTCTTTTTGCAAAAATTAGATTTTTTTTTTTAAATGAGATTTACTCAGTTTTTAGAATTTGTTGAAAAAGGTTGAATTCTAAGTATTGTGTGAATGAAATTTTTATTATGAGAAAAAGTATACAAATATATTTAAAAAATCGTCATATTTGAAGGCGCAAAACACTTTGAGATCCTTCGTCTTAGGTCAAACATAACTGTCAACTACTTAATCTGATAATGTTGTGTTTCGTGTCCTTCTAGAATGAGACAACAACAACAACAAAAAGTTCTGCTGCGTTTGGAAAATAAATTAAAATCCAAATTCAAAGTGAAATACCTAAAGAAAAAAAAAAAAATCCTTTATTAGCTGAAACCACGTGTGTATCCGTAGATTTAGATCCAGCCTATAATTACCACCCATGAGCCTTTATTTATGTCCGACCAATACTTGACGGTTACTACAACACAACTCATCATCATGGCGTCTTATCTTCGCGTCTCTCTTTCCTTCATATTATCGGCTCTGCTAATCTCACCGGCCGTCTCACAGTCATGTTCGTCACAGACATTTTCCAGCGACAAATTGTACCCTCACTGTCTCGCCCTCCCTGACCTCAAAGCCTTCCTCCATTACTCCTACGACGCTGCTAACACAACTCTCGCCGTTGTTTTCTCCGCTCCGCCGTCAAAACCCGGGGGATGGATCGCGTGGGCGATCAACCCGAAATCCTCCGGCATGGCCGGATCTCAAGCACTCGTAGCTTCAAAAGACTCAAAAACCGGCGTTGCCTCCGTGACGACTCTTAACATCATCTCATACAGCTCGCTTGTCCCCGGAAAGCTTTCGTTCGATGTGTGGGATGTTAAGGCGGAGGAGGATGCGGCGGCCGGAGCTTTACGAATCTTCGCGAAGGTTAAAGTTCCGGCGGAATTAGCGGCGGCCGGGAAGGTTAACCAGGTTTGGCAGGTTGGACCAGGAGTGTCACCTAATGGAAGGATACAGCCGCACGATTTCAAAACTCCGAATCTTAACTCCATTGGATCGCTCGATTTAACCGGCGCCACCAATGGAGCTTCTGTCTCCGGCGGCGGTGACGGTAATTCGAAGGTTCATAAGAGAAACGTGAGTTTGAATTTTTTTATTATAAAACCATTTTCTCTCAAAAAAAAAAAAGAATCAACAATTTTAAAATCTGAATTTGTGTAGATCCATGGGATCTTGAATGCGGTGAGTTGGGGAGTTTTGTTTCCGATCGGAGCAATGATTGCGAGATACATGAGAATGTTTGAATCCGCAGATCCTGCTTGGTTTTACCTCCACGTGTCATGTCAATTTTCTGCTTACGTCATCGGTGTAGCCGGATGGGCCACGGGACTCAAGCTGGGTTCCGAATCTAAAGGTGTTCAGTACAACAGCCATCGCAACATCGGCATTGCTCTCTTCGCTATGGCCACTCTTCAGGTAAATCAATGCTTAATCCTCATTAGATTCGATTTGATTCATTGCTGTTGAAACTAAGCATATGCGTTCAAGTTCAGTTACGGTAATTAGATTTGGGTATTCGGATTTAGGAATTTAGCCGGTTCAAGTACTTTTTATATTCGGGTCGGATTTGGTTCGGTTCAATTTAGGTTTGGGTTGGGTTCGGGTTTAGTTTTTCAGATATACGTTTCCGGCATTTTCTCGATTCGGGGTCAATTCGATACCATTTTTTAGGTCGGGTTCGGTTTGAATCTTTGGTCTGAATATTTTTCCCAACCTTAGTGGAAACAATGCGCGTGGGCCACTTGGTCACTTAGGCTTCACACTCGGGTGTCTTAATCTTACCTTGTTCGAATGTTAGTGAAATGCAAGTTGATCAAAAGAAAAAGATGTGTTTTGTTCTCTTGTTGAACTATGTTTGTGTCTTTTTGCGCGTGTTTAAAGATGTTTGCGATGCTGTTGCGGCCAAAGAAGGACCACAAGTTCAGATTCGTTTGGAATATTTACCACCATGGAGTTGGATACTCTATCCTTATCCTTGGAATCATCAATGTTTTCAAAGGTCTTAGCATCTTGAAGCCAGATGATACTTACAAGACTGCTTATATCGCTGTGATTGGAACATTGGGAGGCATCACTTTGCTATTGGAAGCTGTAACTTGGGTCATTGTCCTCAAGAGAAAATCTGCCAATTCGAACAAGCCTCCCAAGACCTGAGTTATTCGACAGATCGCTATTTTTTTTATCTCTTTAAGTTAAAAATGCGTTGTCTTTCTCCCCATTTTTGATTAATCTCCGGACGTTGCTTGTGTTTGATGATGATGATGATGATGATGATGATGTTGATGTTGATGTTGATGTTGATGATGACTTTTGGTGTTTATGTATAGTACTAGAAATACGTATCTATTAGTGTTTGTTCTTCGTAGCTTTATCTTTTGTTTCGCTTGTTGACTGAGGCTCAGGAGTCGAGCAGTTTTATTCTGTAGGGAATTTAAAAGTTTTATTTTCTAGGGAGTAACAAAATTAAAAATTTAATATATTAAATAACACTAAAACTTAAAGTAATTTAAAAAATGGCTACAAATATTCAATCCAATAAGTGAATTTGAATTCATGATAAATGAATTTGAATTCATGATACATGAATTTGAATTCATGATATACGTCATTAAATATTAGTAAAAATTAATTGAAAGTTTAATTTCATTACTCAATTAAGTTCTTCAATTAAAAAAAAAAGTTCTTCAATTGACCCAAAGACTAAAAAGTCCACGTGCTAGCCTTCCGGCTTGACTTGTGTCTATAATTTCCTTGTCATAGATTATTTTCCGGTATTTTTTAAGTGATGTCTTTAAACTTTAATGTGTCCACCTACCACCGAATCACTTTTAATTACTACTTCTTTCTTTTTCTTAATGCTTTTGTTGTTACAGACTGAAATTGAAATTCTAGTGGAAATCTCTTTCAACTTTTTCAACGTTTGTTTGTACTTTTCTTTCATAAAAGTGGTGACTATCCCGAGATTGACTCGTAAAAATACCCAATAGGGGTCACCGACTCACCGTCAAACTAAACAGATTATTTATGTAGAATCCAAACAATATAAAACTAGGATTTTAACAAGAATAACTCTCTTATTAATCTTAAGGAAAATAACTCAAAACCTTAAGTCCCAATAACCCATAAATTATACCAGAAACTAGCATCTCCTTATATAGGGAAACATAACTCCAAAATCCTATTGAGATAACTCCACACATAAAAAAAAGAAAACTCGCATAACAAATATGTATATTTAGATTCTCCTAAATATATTTGACTTAACCTTCAAGTTATTTCAAGCTTACGAGTTACGACAACATGAACTCATAAGTTTCTTCTTGCAGCCTGATTTTGTCGGTGGTCCACACCACCGTAAATACTTCGTTCAGAAGATCAAACAGTATGTCATAATATCTTTCGTTGTCAACGCCTTCTTCGTTCCGATTGCTTATATTCTTGAGATTCTCTTTCATTTCTTCAAGAACAGACTTGTTTATAGTCTTTGAAAATGGATCCCATCTAGACAATGATCTATCTGATGTCCCTTTATACAAACCAGAAGCCATTAAAAGATCTCTCAATAATACTTTTTCTGGATTTCCTAAATCAGCAATGGTCTCAATCTCTCGACCAACTTATTCTTCCACAGGCGTTCTCACTTGTACGTCAGATTCAAGCTCATTTATCTATCTTCTTAGTTCACTTAGATTGAAACTGATATCTCTGAAACTTGAGGCATACCGTTCTCATCCGCTACAGTCACATCGGGTGTGGAAATTTCTTCCTGAGGTTGAATCTTTCTTTCCACATGATTGGATCCGTAACAACTGATTCTGTTTCATCTTCTCGCTCTGCTATTTCAGCCTCTTGCTTTCTCATGATCTGCGCGCCTGTCAAAACATGCCGATCCTCTAACAGAAGCTTACCAAATGATGTCCTTGAGACAAGAGCAGATAGTGATCGTTTGACATTTCTTGGTGATGAAGACTCTCTCTTTGAAACATCCCTGTTTTTTTTCTCGATTCTTCTTCATCAATTTCTTTCCCCAAGCTCACTGCATCGGATACAGTAGGCCGTAAACGACTACTACATTTGTTGGCAGAACCATCTGAAGGGCTCATCTCTTTTCTCAAAACATTCTTCAATCTATCTGCCAACAGTTTTCTCGTATCTCTACTTATAAACTCTGGAGGGGAGTCTGGTGCATTGCACTGAACCTCACTTGCTGCATATGATCTCATCGATTCGGACATCGCAGAAGGTCTTTCGCTGAAAGGAGTCTCGATCCCGCTTCCTCTCACTGATGAGCTTCTCTTGGGAGCTCTTCCATGAAGCTCACCTTTTAATCTTTCTTTCACTTCCTCAAGAAACTCTTCTATGTTGCTTCCTCTGCTTGCTTCAATGGTCGTCCCTGATGAAGTAGTCAACGAATCTTCGTAATCATGCACTCGCTGAGGACTAGGTCTAAGAACCACAATCCTAGTCGGAGCTGTTCTGTCGGTTTTCAAGATAAAATCCCGACCAAAGCTTCTAGTGATCGTGAAAAGCCTCTGTTTGTCTGATTGAGTGATTCTTGAACAATCTTTAAACCTTTTATCAGCTTGCCAAGCTTCAAAGTCTCTTGAATCTTTTAAGCTCCTCTTCTTGTGGATGTTATCGACGCATTGGTGAATTTGTCTCTTCTGTCTCCATCACATTCACCGATGATGATGGTAACCTCCCTTTTTTGTTTATTTTTCCTCCTTCCTCGTGAGATTGACGAGGATTGATCCAAACCGTTGATTTAGCAGACTCCAAAGGAAGTGCGTCAATTCCCATGAGCTTAGCTACAAGACTCGGTGAGTTCTGTTTACCGTTGAAATGTTTAGAGAGCTCCTCAATGATCTTCTTCTTCATTGATCCCTCAATTGGGTAACATCTCTTCTCATATCATTCCTCTTCTTCTTCCTCTAACCCATAACACGGTTTATCTTTGTCGTTATGGTATGTCTGAAAGTTATTAACTTGAGGCTCCAAACTATTTCTTGGAGCTTCCAGATCTTCGTCGCAGGTTTTGTGATGGGAGAAAACTTTTCTGGAGAAGCTTATTGAAACCAAATTAGTACATCGTTTTAGCCACGAAAACGGAGTAGCAGCAGATGAAGGAGTTGAGCAGTTTTGTTGTCTATCCATTAAAGAGTTATAAAACCCATCTTCGCTATTACTCACAGTGCTTACTCCATTCTGCAACTCTAACAGTTCATCATCTCGAGTAACAACCTTCTGATTCAAAGCAGAGACTTGCGAAGGCTGCATTTTCGAAACTTTCAGATTCTCTAGCTTCTTCAGTTCTACAATCCCATTCCAGATTTCTTCTATTTCGCCTCGAAACATACGCCTTTGAGTCTCCAACTTTTCTCGTTGAACCTTAAGCTCCTCGATCGAATCCTTTAACTCGGTCCATTCTCTTTCTCCACTTTCCCTTGAAGCATTCTCCAATTCTTCTCGATTTTTTTCCATGCAATACTCCAGTTCTCGATTCTTATTATTCATAAACTCCTCACGCTTTCGGTTTAACGTCTCCACGTCGTTTTTGTTAGTCGGGAGATCAACTACAATTCTAGGAAGATTAACGTTTTTCCTTTCTCCAAAAACTGCATAATTCTCACATCTGCAACGGAGATACTTGTCACAGGTCAAGACAATTAGAAAGATTGCGCTGTCAGAACAAAGAACCACGTCACCATGCTTAGATCCTCTGCAAGTTTCTTGTAGCTCATGGAGATCATGTTTGAATCTCCTCCGTTGGTGTAATCAATTGAGATTGTGATCTCTTGACCTTGGTTAGCTGTACCAGTTTGTCATCTTTGAGAAACCCGGTTCGTATCTCAAGACCCTTTTTGTGGAGCATGACGGCGCAGAGAATACCAATGTTCTCCATGGCGGTTCTGAGATTGTCGAGAGTTTGTTGATGGTACGAGTGTGAACCATGTGAGAACTTGAACCGAGCAACGTTCATACCAGCCTTGAGAAGCTTTTCGATCAGCTCAACCGATCTTGAAGCCGGTTCAAGAGTATAAACTATCTTCATCTTTGACCTAAGAGCTCCATTGGTTGATTGTTCAGCAAGTAACTTTTCCATTGTGAAAAACGACAAACTTTGATGACGTTAGCCTCTTGCCACGCCGAGTCTATTCCCTCACGATCTCAACTAACCCAGATTCTCTTGCTCATGCAAGTCGATGTTGTGAACTTGACGAGAGCTTCTTCACGCCTACAATCTTGGCTCAAACATATTTATAACGTAAGCTTCTTCCCTCCGTTAAATCTGATGATGTGAGATACTTATCCTCCACGCTTTTAACGTCATGAGCTCTTACTATCGGCAGGCCGGCCTTGAGCTAAAGCTCATGAAGCATGGGCTTTAAGCGCCAAATAATATAAAAAGTTTAGGGGCAGAAAAATCTCAGATAGTTTCTTTAGTATAGTGGTCTGAGATATGTTGCATACCTTAATGGTCTAGGGTTCGATTCCTTGCTCTCTCGTTTTCCTTTTTCCTTTTTAATAACAATTTAAAAAATATTTGATCGAACTTACTTTCCATTTTTTAACCTTAATTTCCTTATACGTTAGTAAATATTATATTAAATGATATGATAATCAGTTCAATTGAAAAAGTATTAAAAATCATAATTTACTTTTCTATATCAATAGCTACCATAATCATTCATATTCTTCTTTTCCATGTTCTCACCACCAAACTTTGCTAAGATCACTATGTAATTGTCTTCCAGTATTGATCGTTGTTTTACTTTTCTTCGGTTCTTCCTCATGTAAGCTTTTTTTTTGTATTTTATTAGAAATATATGAAAAATATAAAGTTATTATAATTTAAACTGAAAAGTTAAAATTGAATTCTTTGTAACTCATGTTTTTTTTTTCAAATCTGTAATCTTTGCTTATTGATTTCTCTGAATAAAATTTATACTAAAATATAAATCATTACTTTGTTTCGTTTACAAAAATTTTGAATAATATTTGTATTATTTTAATAATATATTATAAACATGCAATAAATTTTTTATATAATTAAAGGACATTAACTTTTTGGTTTGCTTTAGGCATCATATAAGTCAGGACCAACAAGTTTTAACCCGAGCTTCTTCTCACGTCTGCTCCTCTCGATGTGTCTCTGTTTTTATCACGCTGGACCTGCGAGCTTTCCTTCCTCCACATCACACCAACGGTTGATGACGAGAGCTTCCCCCTTCGTCAAGCTCAAGGTCACGAGCCACCCTTCTTCTTCACACCACCCTTCTTCGTCAATCGATTGACAAGAGCCTCTTCTCCACGATCCTTCTTCTCACAACGACTTCCTAGAATCGTCGCGAGCCTCTTTCTTCAACGTCGCGATCACCACGCTTCGTCGTACCGGACCTGAGTTCTTCTTCGGCTTAAGAGAACCACGAGCCTCTCCGTGTAACTTCTTCTACGATCGCCTCCTCCTTAAGACGTCGAGAAATCTTCAACACAACAACTCCTTTGTTGCGTTTTTTCTTCAGGGAAATCGGATCCACCTTGATCGATGACCTATAAGCTCTGATACCACGTGTAGAATCCGAACAATATGAAACTAGGGTTTTAACAAGAATAACTCTCTTATTAATCTTAAGGAAAATAACTCAAAACTTTAAGTCCCAAAAACCCATAAGTTGTACCACAAACAAGCACCTCCTTATATAGGGAAACATAACTCCAAAACCCTATTGAGATAACTCCAAACATACAAAAGGAAAATTCACATAACAAATATGTATATTTTGATTCTCCTAAATATATTTGACTTAATCTTCAAGTTATTTCAAGTTTACGACAACAATATATACATATTTAATGGCGTATCTGATAGTGTTTGATCCATTTTTGTCATATCGTTTCGAGTTTACGAATTCTACATTGACCCCTCGTTATTTGCGAATGATATAATCTTCGAATAAAGAATAGGAAGTTGTCCACTAAAAGAGGGAGGTGGCGATGTTATTTGTTGTCGTAAGAAATCTTGGATGTCCTATTTACTTATAATGAGAGTCAGGATTGGTTTAAGGGCAAGGGCCATTAATGCATCCGCCCCATAGCCCATAGATAAATGAAGAGAAATTTGCTAAAATAGGTCATAAAAAAGAAACACTTATCCTATGACACTTTCTTGAACCTGTTTTTGTCCCTCTACACCTTTCATTTCTTAAAACTCTATTATATCCCTCTTTATAAATGAAAAAAAAGAGAATTGAATTAAAAATAGAATTAATGTATAAATATTAATTCTCTTTGAGAAATACCCTAAACTAAACCATTTCCAAGTTTTTAGGACCAAAATGAACCAGGAAGGAAATAAGGACTAAAATGTTTCATTAATAAAAGCAAATAGACTAATTTACCCTTATTTTTTCTTACCTCACATTTTGGTCAAATTGATTTGAGATCGCGCGTTTCTGATCATCGACGACCAAAAACGATCGTCGTCGACATATTCGCCTCTGTCGATCAGCTACGATCGCAGCCGAAGATTTTGATCTCCGCCGCCGAGGATTTTTGTGATTCAGTTTTGGTTTGTGATCAGCTGCGACTCGATTCAGATCAACTTCTGGATTTCGATTCAGATTTGCGATTTTGTTTGAGCTTCATAATTTGGTATTTTGGGATTTGGGATTCGATTCACATTGCGGTTATGGTGAGAATCTACGTCGTTTCTGGGGTTTGGAAGGAAATCGGGAAGTCTAGGTGGGAGTTTTGTGTAGATAGGTTCAACAATGCCTCAGTTCTTGAGATAGAGGAAGATTTGAAGTTTGAGGAGTTATTGAAGATGATTAATGACGATTTCGAAATTGAAAACAGAGAATTTCATCTTAGCTATGGGATAAGTTTGAAGATGAAATCATATGTTGAAGATTCTCCTCCGGTCTGTGTGAAGAATGATCGAAATTTGAGAAGCTTTATCAACTTGATAAAAGGCGAGGTGGAGCTTAGTCGATTATGTGTTAACGTAAGCTAACCTGTTCTCTAAAAGTCATTTTCATGCATACCTTCCTGATTATATTGATTAACTTCCATAATACTCATTCTACGATGAATTATGTTGCTTTGTAGTTTAAAAAAACATTACTAATTGTAATTCTTCTTTGTTTTTGATGCAGTTGGGCGAACAATGGAATCTTTCTCCTGCTGATAACGTTGGAAGCAACATTAACTCAACAATCAATGAAGATATTTGTGAAGTGGAAAATATTGAAAGGGCACCACAGTTGTTGCGAAACTTATGTGGAGGTTCTCAAGAAGTAGGGCATATCACTCATGGAAAACAACTGGTATATATCCTCATACATTAGTGTTTTGGTTTTTTAACTATTCGTTTAGCCCTTCCTTAATATGTACAAACGTTCCTGATTTTTGCAGATGCTAACTGGTAATGTCATTTCAGCTTCAAATGCTGGTGAAAGACCCATTGACTCAACAAACAATGAAGATATATCTGGAATGGTTGATAACGAAAGGGCACAGCTGTTGCCAAATTTATGTGGAGATTCACAATCACAAGGTCCTAAGGCTCATGGAAAACAACAGGTATATATTTTCTTGTGTATTCCATATAGTCTTCCTCGATATGTACAATACTTCCTAAATTATTGTTTTTGCCTCTTTGTTTCTTTTTTTTTGTTCTTTTCGTTAAACCCTTCCTAACTATGTACAAACCTTCCTGATTTTTGCAGATGCGAACTGGTAATGTCAATTCAACCTCGGGTGAAAACAACAACACATTTTCACAATCAAAAGGTCCTAACGCTCATGGAAAATGACAAGTATATATATCCTCTTGTGTATTCGTTCTACTCTTCCTAGATATCTATAATAGGTCCTAAATTAATGTTTTGCCTTCTTGCTTCTTTTTTTTTTTACTTTTCGTTTAACCCTTCCTAAATGTGTACAACACCTTCCTGATTTTGCAGATGCGAACTGGTAATGTCATTTCAGCTTCGGGTAAAAACAGCAACACATCTCCAACTACTAATATAGGTGAACCTTCTGTCTTTCTGCACACTATTCCAGATTTCTCTCCGATTCATTATGGATTATCACCATCCTCCACAAGGGGTGGGTTTGGTGATATAAATGTGAATAAGTATTTTAAGAACAAAGATGAGCTTATGTTTAATATGAGAAGATGGGCATTGGAGTGTAAATTTGAGTTTCTGACTCGTTGATCAAGCCCGGAGAGAGTAGTATTGTGCTGTGTAGATAAGAACTGCTCTTGGACAATGTGTGCTAGGAAGCTCCCTTCATCTGATTTCTTTGTTATCAAGAAGTATGTGCATGGGCATTCCTATGATACAACACACATGAATGCAAACCATAGGCAGGCCACAACTAAGTACCTTGGGAGTTTGATCTGCAGCAGTTATGGGGAAAAAAAGAGGGACTGACGCCAAAACAGACTGTGGAGCAAGTTAGACTACATCATGGTGTACAACTCACCTACAAGCAAGCATGGAGAGTGAAAGAAAAAGCTCAGAAGTTGATTAGAGGTACTCCTGAAGATAGTTATTTCAATCTATCGAAATGGTTGTATAAAGTTAAGGAAACAAATCCTGGATCACTAGTTTATCTTAGAAAGGATGCCGAAGGGAAGTTCAAATACTGCTTTGTGGCTTTTGGTCCTTCAATAAGAGGGTTTGCCTTCATGAGGAGAGTGATTGCCATAGTTGGTACATTCCTAAAGGGAAAGTTCAAGGGAACTCTGCTAGAAGCTAGTGCGCAGGATGGAGACTACCATCTATACCCTCTTGCATTTGGGATAGTAGACTCGGAAAATGAAGCGTCTTGGACCTGGTTTCTACAATCGATGACATGTATGATTCCAGATGCTGCCGATCTTGTTTTCGTATCAGATAGAGCTCCATCTATTGCAACAGCTCTTTCAAAAGTTTATCCATTGGCACATCATGGAATTTGCAGAGTGCATCTCCTCAGGAACATCAAACCCAAGTATGGCAAAACAGGATTGTTGCCACTTGTAGAAACTGCTGCCGATGCTTATACCTGCTTTGAGTTTCATGAGATCTTCAATGAGATCAGAAATAAATGTCCTGCTCTAGCTAAATACCTAGAGGAAGCCGACTTCAAGAAATGGACTCGGTGCTATGCACCTTCAAACCGCTACAATATCATGACAACGGACATCGCTGAGTCTCTGAATTCTCTGTTAAGGATGCCTCGTGAGTTGCCACTGATATCTCTTCTTGAGACAATAAGAATGACTCTCAGTACATGGTTTCATGAACGGAGAGAAGCTGCTGCCAAAAATTTGAGTCTAGTCACACCTCGCGTAAAAAACAAGTTGTTAGTCAGGTAATGTTGCACATTTTATTTAGTCGGGTTTGGCTATGAGTTTATATGAATTTCATATTTTTCACTGAGTACGTCGTCAATCTAATGAAAAAATGACCAAGTTCTCTTATGTATCAAAGTTTCATAAATTCGTGCAGCCCTTCCTAAAACGGTTTGATTGCTTGTTGAATACCTATAAAAATCTTCATAATTTATGTTCTTGCTCCTCAGGTATGATGATGCAATGTTGCTGAATGTTTACCAAGTAGATGCGAACGAGTTTGAGGTCAAAGAGGAGCGCAACAAGTACGTTGTTCATCTGGGGGACAGGCACTGCACGTGCAATGTGTTTGACATTGACAAAATCCCATGCATTCATGCAGTTGCTGCTGCCCAGCGCACAAAGAGAGATTCAAACAGATTAGTCGATACTTTTCATTTGAATGAAACATGGGCTAAAGCTTACGCTGAAACTATACACCCGTGTGGAGATTTGACAACCTGTACGTTTCCAGACGCCGTTGGTGATTATTCTTGTCCTCCACCCGCGACTAAGAAAAGTTCTGGAAGACCTCCTACAAAGAGGAAAAGATCGGTTGGTGAGTTTGGTGTGCCAGGCTCTAAATCCAAATCACACAAGTGCAGCAGATGTGGTTTAGGAGGACACAACAAGACTACTTGTAGAACCGCAATATGATAAAATGATACTTTGTTTTCTTACGTTTTTAGAAGCGTTTCATCTGTTTTAGAAACACCATCCTAACTTTATATTCAGTTATGCTAAACACGATTATTAACATTTTATTTTGTCGTATTTTGTTACGAGTTTATATGAATAACATATGTGCCACTTATTTCTTCATAATCGGTATTCATCAAATCAAAAAAAGATCTAGTACTTTGAAAATGTCAAAGTTTCATTAATTCATGAATGTCTTCCTAAATTGGATATGTTCCATCCTAAATCCGATAACCTATGAATTCCCACATTTGTCTACATAAGTTTTTCGCTTGTATCAGTGACCCGCCAAATTTTGTTAGTTTCACACATTCATGTAGGCATTCCTGAAACAGTTTAGTTAGTTCCTGAATATTATAAATGCTATTTTTTAAAACCAATTCGTAAAGTAGCATTAAAAAGAGTCAAAGTAGATATCCAAGTGAACAAAATTATCGATTCAAGTTATTAATAGGTGATAATAAAAAGTATAAAAATCTCCAAACGACTTCATCACAAATCTCCAACGAACTCCTCGAAGGTTTCACAGGCAAGCTTTCTTCTTATGTTGTAAAGGTTGTCATCCGTAATCATGGACATGTCCTTAAGCCCCAAGGAGTGGCATTCCATCATTTTCAACACAAAGACACCACAATTAAGGTTATTATTTGTCTTCGGGATGCCTTCAGCCTTCAGAACCTCGAAAGGTATTAAATATTTTGCATCCGTCTCTTTTCCAAAAGCAAAGCACATCAATGCAGGAATCAATTCTGCACACATCAAAAGCATCAATAATCGACTTCATGTTGCAGGAAATAGGAACACTGATTTAAGTGGTTTTATCCCCATACCTGCAATTTGCTTCACCACATAAACAATACCGGGGAAGTCTTCTTTCGGATGACCTGCACGAAACATTGTGAGTTGCTCCTTCTTTAGGTTAATAGCCAATCCGATCCAGTGCTTGGTCTGATTGCTCAGGGTAAAGGTAAAACGATTAACATAAATCCTTATTTTACAAATCTTAACATAATTCTTTACCTTGTTGTTTACACTCATATTCTTTTCAATTTTGGAGAGGCGCTGATCCATCTGATACATCTTCTGAAAGCCTTGCTTCACCAGATGTGTTATTTCATCCAGTTTGGCCATGACCGCGTCTTTGTCCCCGCTGTCCGTATTTGAGAACTTGTAAGATTCTTGCGCTATTTGCTCCAATGCTTCACGCATCACTATTTCTTGGTTTCTCCAGTCTTGTTTTGATAGACGGTATTCTCGACATACCAAATCAACCATTGCATCCACCTTTTCATCTTCTTTATCTGGAAGAGACAAAGTGTCTTCCGGATCATCTAGAATAGGTGGCAGAATGCATGTGACTCTCATCTGAAATTCATAAACAAAGGAATGGTTAGCAAACTAACATGTTATGATATGTAAATATAAATAATAAAGAACCGATCACTTACATTGGTTGGCTTTTCAGCATTCTTTATGTCATCGAGAGATGGTGATTTTGTATTCAAAAACCTTTCACACCAGAAAGCACTCCTTGCTGCCGTGGTATCCAATATACCAAACTGAGACTGAAGCCGAGGCACAGAGGCTAAAAGCCAAAGATGGATGGCCATCGGGAAGCCATGAATATCGTACTTCTCTTTTTCGAAATCATTATTCTTCTGCGCCCTTTGCACTGAATTCCGGAGGAGTTTGTAAGCCTCTTTACCCCACAGGTACTCCATGAAGGAGGCCATGTCTCGAGCTTTCTCCACGTTAGATGCTGGGAACTTGAACTGGCTATACCTATGTAGCAGAATACTCTCAATAAGCAGCAACATCTCCAGAGCAAGCCGGTTCTCTACTTCGGAAGGGTTTATTCTGCTCAACTCATCTTGCAAATCTTGCAGACTATGTGCTTCAGACATAATTTTTTTGGAGAACTTCAAACGCCTCCTGCTTGAATCAGTAGTGATCAATGGTGTTCCTCCTTCACACTTGACACCGGTTACCATATGAAATTCTCATATTGAGAATCTCATAGGCTGGCCTCCAAAATGGAACCAAAGCTCGTTCTCCTTCTTCGTCAATATACTCCTTGTCATCACAAAGTGAAACATCTTCCCAGAGAAACTCAAGCCCCTCTCAGCGGCTTTTATTAGTGGTCCCATAAATGAACTCCTGCATCGCTCAAACAGCTCATCACCAAGAATCTCCTTTACCTTGGCAACATGTTTGAATGTTGCCGCTTGGTTTATGACCACGGTCTTTAATGATGGCTCATCTCCGATTTGATACTTCAAGAGAGGAAGCTTGACACTCTGAGGTTGAGATGTTCCCATTCCTGCATTTTAGAATGGACATAACATTTACATTAGGAAGGCTCTAGTAGATAATTTTAGTTAGTCCTTCCTAAAAACCATACTAGATTTGGTGAGACAGCGATCGGAATCCTCTCTTGGCGACGTCTAGTCTGATAGGAACTTCTCAGGTCGAAGGCGACGGCTGTGTTCGATACCAAGTGGAAACGTAGGTGTTTTTTTAAAAAAATTGAAATAAGTGGATATATCCACTAAAAAATGACCTAGATTTTCTCGGGGTTGTTAAAGTATCAATGATTCATGAAGGGGTTCCTAACTACCTCGATTCCCATCCTAAATTACGTTAGATTTTTCCAAAATACGATCACCACATTTTTCTACGTACGTTATCCACTTGTATCGTTAACCAAACTATAACTGTGGTTTAGTGGTTACAACCATTTTAACAAAGCCCAAAAACGATCTTGTTGTTTGAAAATGTCAAAGCTTCACAAAAGGCCATACTAATTCTGACATATTTCTTCCAAAACCCGATAACATTTGAATTACAAAATTTTTCAACATAGGTTTTAAACAAGTTTATCTCCTCGGGGACACATCCGATAAGAGGTTTTGAGTGGCCGAATTACAAACCCGGTGTAAGGGTTACAAACATTCAAAAAAATTTTAGTTCGTCAAGCTGTCCAAGTTTCACAGATTGATGTAGGGCTTCCTAATACTTTGTTTTGTATGGCGTCTTCGTATCTTTTGATGGTTTTTTCGTTCGAGTACTCCGCCTTAACTGTTTCTTATCTTCGGCTTCAGATTCTTTTTGTGAATCAGGTGCTTTCCTCTTCTTTTCAACAACATCCTTGGCCTTCCCCTTTTTGGATCAAAGAATGTAAAAATCTTGTTTTAGTAAATGCTTTGTCAATATACAAAAACCTCTTGTAATTAATTAAGTGGAAAATACCTTCACATCTTTGCTGATTTCAGGCTGAGTTGCACCAGTTAATTCGCTTACCACATTTGATTCTTTTGCTGTATCAGGAGTTGCCTTCACCTTTTTCAACCAACCAGAAAATTAAAGAAAAAAACTCCGTTTTAAGACAGGTTAACTAAATATACAACAAACTTTCCTAATTTATTCAGGGAAAATTACCTTCAAATCATGGCTCACTTCTGGCTGATCGCCATCAATTTTCTTTTCAGCTGTTATGATCTTCTGTCTGGCCATCTCAGCAATTTTAGAGATAATATTTGATAATTCTATTTCTTCCTACATGCACCAAAAAAAACCCCATTAGATTAGTATTTTTGAATATTATCAGTTTGTTGCGTATCAGATTGTTGTTTCATTTGACTTGGTGCATAATGCTGCGTAAAAGTATACAAGAATTTGGAAATTAGGAATGTTTATGTTCATTTAAGATACCCTTCACAAATGGCAAAAGAATATTGAATACAGTAAAACCTTACCTCTTCAGCTTGGGTCGGAGTCTGTGCATCAACTTGCTGTGTCTCGATCGAAGGAATGACTTGTGTCATCTCAGTCGGTGCAGCATGCTGCGTACCAGTCTACAAGATATTGGAAATATTTTTAGGAATATTTTTGTTCATATAGGATACGATTACTAAATGGCAAAAGAATTTTACCTCATTAGCTGAAAGATCGGTTGCAGGGTTCGCTTCGGCCATTGGATCATTATCTCCCTGAAAAGATTAAAAAAAAACACACAACTTCATGTCAATTTTTTTTATGAAGCCTTCATCTTTACTTACGAACGCCTTCCTAAATGCAATCTCTTTGCTTCATCTTTCCTAATTATTTCAGTGGAACATACCTCCACACCATGGATCGCTTCAAACTGACGACCACCTATTTCCTTTTCACCTTTTATGTTCGTTTCTCCACCCTTTAGTCCAGGATCATAGATAACTATTGCTAATTCTACTTCTTCCTACATGTACGAAAAGATACATTAGATTAGTATTTTTGAATATTATCAGCATGTTCTGGTTCTGTAGAGCAAATTACTTGAGTCATAGTGTTCGCATCAACCTGTTGTGTCATTTCACTCGTTGCATCGTGCTGCATATCAGTTGGAAGATCGCTTCCAGGGCTTTCTTCTTTGTTCTCGGATTCTTTTTCCCCCTTTGTCTCTTCACCTGGATCCTCTTCAGAAAGAGGTTTTTCAACCTGAATCTGCTCACTTTCGATCCCAGATTCTTTGTTTTCGTGAGACTGCTCTGCTGGATCGTCCTCAGGAGGAGTCTTTTGATCAACCTGAATCTGTTCACTTTCTATCTCTTGCTGCAATGAAAGAAGAAACAAACATGTGTAGAATAAATATTTAAGGGAGCTTAGGAGGACACCATTAAACTGATTCAAGTCTTCCTAAATTTTTAAATGCTAATCATACCCCGGTATTGGTGAGAGGCTCTTCCGGTTCAGTAGCAGAAATACCTTGAGTCACAGGCTCTGCACCAGACTGTTGTGTCTCCTTGGCAGAAATGTCTTGTGTCGTTGAAGGCGGTGGATCATGCTGCGCATCGGTCTACAAGAAATTGGAAACACTTCCTAAATGGGAAAAAGTTATATTAAAACCATACCTTATCTTCTTCGTCATCGTTTCTAGTGACTGTTTCTGACATTGGATCATCATCACCTACTAGTACGTTTTCTCCCTGAACATGTAAACAAATTGTGTATTTATTTGTTTTTAGGAAGCGTCTACAATTATTTAGGAAACACTCCCTAAATTCCAACTGTTTTAGTATTTGAGTGAATAAATTCATAGCCGCATTTCCTGTTCAGTAGGCTGTGTCTGGTTCGAAGAAGCAGCTGGGTCGTTGCAGGCGCTGGATCTGACATTCTAATATCATCTCCTTGTGGGTTCTCTCCCTGAAAAATTTAGAAGCAAAATGCACATCTATATTTTTTTAGGAATTTCTTATCCATATTAAGGAATGCCTTCCGAAATGAGAACAAACGATACCTCATCATTTTCTGTAATTGGATCGTCATTTTCATGATTGGTGTCTTCCTGATAGAGTAGGAAAAAGAAACATCATCATTTTATTCTCAGCACTTTCTGAATTCTAATTAAAAAAAAAAAGATTTCACCTCGTAAATTTTTCGCACTTCATAGCTTTCGAACTCAGAAACTTCACCAGAACCTTCAAGTAACACAGCCACACGTCCCTCAGATAGCAACATCTTTACTTTAGCCCTACACCAGGTGTTACCATGATAGACGTCAACAGTTTCTAGTAGTTCAAAACCATTTCACACATCGTCCCTCCTAGCAGATGATTTGTCAGCTTGATTCTGAGAAATAAACAAACGAACTTTTAAGAAGGTTTTCATATATATACAAGAATGCTACCTAAATATGGGAGATTGCTTCTGAGTATACCTGTTCACCGCCTGAGTGAGTGTTGGCGGTGTCAGTGGCCTCACTGTCCACAATGTCCTCGTTCTCATTGTTCACATGATATCCCTGCAGGAAGTAAAACGATTAATATAAATCCTTATCTTTTTTTTTTTTTTTTTTTTTTGTCAAAATATAAATCCTTATCCTACAATTCATTTTAAGTTTTCTTTTAAACCTCGCGCGGGCGCCTCCTCACTGCACCTTAGACTCGTCACCATGTGGAATTCCCGGATACTAAACCTCATTGGCTGTCCATTGAAATGGAACCACAACTCCTGGTTCTTAACGGTTTCTATATGTCTTTCAAAGAGGAAATGAAGCAACTTCCCCGAAAGCATGAGTTCCCTCTCAGCTACCTTGATTATGGGACCCATGAAAGTTGTTCTGCATTGGCGATACAGTTTTTCTCCAATAATTTCTTTCACTATATTGACGTGTCTAAGCGAGGAGTATTGGTTTATAGTAACTTTTTGTGACGGCTCCTGTCCAATATTGAACTTCAATTTCGGAAGCTCAATCGTCTCTGTCTCTGTATCACCCATTTCGAACCTACAAAACATCGCACAAGTTTGAAAGTAAGAAATACGCAACGCAACAATGCTTTCCTGAATCAATCACCAAATACCAACAACCATTTACTGAGGCTTTAGGAATTACCAAAATTAAGCATTAGATAAGGTCTTCTCCAAAACAAAATGATTGCTTAATAAACTCTGTCTACAAATATAAGTTCTCGTAAGGCCTCCCTAAATAACAAAAATGTTTCCTTAAGCCTTCCTAAAATTCAATAATGGTTCCTAAGCTACAACAAATCTTTCCTAAAACCTTCCTAAGTCTGCTGGGAAAAATATGGATATATCAAAGGCATGTCACCACCCGTATTCAAAGATTCACCCAAAGGAAAAAATGTTCTTAGTTCCAACACTGCTTTATACTAATCAAAACCATCAGAATCGTCAAATACATGTGAATGACAACAATTATTACCTTTAAGCTTTAAATTTCGACAATGGTTGCTTAAGAAACTCTGTCTACAAATTACGAGTCATCGTAAGGCCTCCCTAAATAACAAGAACGGTTTCCTTAAGCCTTCGTAAAATTCAACAAAATTCCTAAAATTCTGATTCCTAACCAAAGAACACAACTTTACGAACCACATTGCTTCATAACCCCACCAAAAAGAGAAGCTTAAATCTGAAAGCAGCTAAAGAGGGAAATCACTAACCCGCTAGCTCATGTAATCAAAAGGACGAAGGCAATAGCCAGGTAAAGAAAGCAATGCCTCTTTTTGGACGAAACTCTCTTGTATTTGCACGAAAAGACTGTATGAACCAATAGCCTCTATCACTTAAAACTGGTCCCGTAAGTCTTATACAGTAGAAAGCAACTTTACACTGCGACAAAAACCATGTCTATATATCCAATACGCCAAAAAATCAATTTCTATCATGTTTTTACCTACAAGGATTGAAAAAATCAATGTTGATACTATCTCAAATAGAATCACAACGAGCACAAAAGTAGAAAAGTTAAAAATACGACATTTAGTAAGGCCTTCCCGAATAACAAGAATGGTTTCCTTTTTAAGCCTTAAATTTCAACAATGGTTCCTAAAAGCCAACAAATCTGTCCTAAAACCTTTCTAGATCGCTTCCTAATACCATCCTAAAAGACATAAAAGTGGGAGGGAGAACATCTCCAGAATATGTTTGTCTCCTACTTAGGTTTTAGTTTAGTGTTAGTCACAAGTCTCAAAAGAGCACAAGACAGAGGAAAACTCAACGCAAACATATATAAAAATCTCAAATCTCAAATCTCAAATTCGGGAAACACTATGAATTCGATAGCACAAATCTCTAATTTTTCCGAAACACTATGAATGAACACTAATTCCTACAAAATCTCGAAGAGTGTTAGTAACAAGCATCAATTGCATTGATTCCTAACCAAAGAACACAACTTTACGAACCAAATTGCTTGATAACCCCACCAAACAGAGAAGCTTAAATCTGAAAGCAGCTATATTGTTTAAGTTCAACAAGCATAAAGATTCTCTTACTACACAGTCAATTTTAGATTTCTAAGTAAAGAACTCGACTTTACCAACCTCAAAAACAAATATACTAAGCTCAAATTAGAAGGATTTCGAAAACCCATACCTCGAATCTTAAAGTCGCGAAACTATGAACTGGAGATGCTGGAGCAGGATTGCAGAGAGCTTATCCGTGGCGTATCCGATTCACTGAAGATCATCGTCGTCCTCGTCGTAAACCCTAATCGCCAGAGGCGAAGTTACTCTTTCGTTGAAGCTTCGTCGGAGAAGACGCGGGGTGAGAGAAGGAGAAGACGCGGGGTGAGAAAAGGGGAAGACACGAGTTCTGTCCAACTGAAGACACTACTCCGTCGTCGTCGTCGTCGACAGCGGCTAGGTTTCCGGCGAGAGAGGAGTAAACTAAATTTTCGCAGAGATGTCAGAGGTGAGGAGAGAGATCACGAGATCAATGTTGACAAGGTCAATGTTGTCATTTTACACTAATTAATGAAAGATTTTGGTCTCAAATGAATCCCTGGTTCATTTTGGTCACATAAACTTGCAAATGGTTTATTATGGAGATTTGCCCATTCTCTTTTTGTTTATTTCTCTCTCTTTTCTTTATCAATTAAAAAAAAATTATCTTATCTCTCTCTTCATTATTAAAATAAAAAAATATAATTTATATTTTATAATACACCTTTAATTTTCAAAATCCCATTATATCACTCTTTATATAAATTTAAAGGAAAGAATTGAATTTAGAAATAAATAGTTTAAATAAAAATAATAATATTTGTCTAATAAAACTCTCGTGTTAAAAAAAAAGACAGAAAATCTTCATTGATTATTAAAATAAAGAAAATTATAGTATTTATATTTGAGAAATTTGCTATAATGTTTTACTTAAGAACAATAATTATGAAATAGATAAGTACTAAAATATATTTTTGTTATACTTTTAGATTTTAAAGTTGGAAAAACAATTAATTAAAAGGATTTGAAAAGGAAGATGTCTGACTATCGCTTCGTGCCATTTCAGACGTGCATTAGCGGAGCACAAAACCCTATCCAAGCGTTTAGCCACAAACGTTCTTTCCTCCCTTGCTCTCTTCCAAGTAAAACTGCTCCCTTTAAACCCCATATCAATCAGAGAGAGTCTGTTAATCCAATCCCCAAATGCTATTGAATCCGACGAAAGAGAACCATTCCCACCAGACCTCTCATCAAGGCGTACAATTGTATTAAAGTCACCACCTATCACCATCGGACCAGAAATACCTTGCACCACGCTACTCAGTTCCTCCCACAGACCACTCCGCCGACTAACCGTAGGTGCCGCATATACCACAATCAGGTGAGCCACATCCGAGTTGCTGGTCACCTTAGCATAAACATACTGATTCGACGATTTCATCACTTCAACATCTCCAACCTCTGTTTTCCACAGTAGCCAAATGCCTCCACTGTGCCCTACAACATCAATACGGTAAGAATTGTCAAAACCAAGTCCCTGGCATATCTTAGCAGCACGATCTCCGCTTGCATGAGTTTCGAAGAGTGCTAAGATATCTGAACTGAATTTCTTCAACATATATCTAATTGCTCTCCTGAAATTGGGTTTATTTTCCCCCCGGCAATTCCAAAATAAGCAATTCATCATATCAACGCAATAAATAATAGGAACTACCAGGGAACCCCGTTATTCTTGGACAACTTCGACCTCTGTCGCTGCAACAACAGTGGGAACAGACAATCCAATCGACTCCTGACTACCTTCCACCACCATCTGAGGATTCGGCTCCAGATTAGCAGACCTTCCAGAATTTGAGTTTTCACCGAAGCTTGGTGTAGACCCATCGATACTCTCTCCAATTTGAACTCCAGCATTCTCCTTAACACGGAGGCGTTTTCCGGACGGCGACAGTTCAATATCACTCCGTAATGGGCCAAATATAAGCCCACGAGCCGGTCTATTCTATTTTAACTTCTGTTTCTCCATAGGTAAGTTTCCAAATCTATTCGACACCATAATATTCGGTGGATCTGGTATCCAGAGATTTTGCAGATTCCTTCCCGTAACATTATCCACCCTTTCCGACATGTCTGGCTGCCTTCGGGGTGGCGCTGTTCGCCTTCCCGCCGTGAAACCATCTCCACCCGGATTCACAACTGATTTCTCAACAGGTACTGTTACAACTGGTGTCTCCACCCGCCGGCGAGGACAATTAGACACACCATGACCGAGCAGCCCGCACAACAGACATATATTAGTTAAACCCTCATACGACACATAATACCTCGTCTCGTTGATCATGATCGAGCCTTTCAAAGGTTTTCTCAAATAAACCTCCACACAAATACGAGCAAACCGTCCACGTTCGAAGTTCAATGTCGTCAAGTTCACCTTAACTGGATTACCCAAACCCTTAGCAATGTTCAACAAGATCACCTTATGATAGAACTTGATCGGTATATTGACCAGTCGCACCCAAACCGAGGTTGTGATGATATCCTAAACCATATGATCAAAGTCGGGGGTCCATGCCTACACCATTAGATAGCTGCCAAACGCCTTCCATGGGCCTCTAGTCAAAGCCGCCAAATACTCCTCCTATAGTTCAAAATGAACCATAAAAAATTGGTGTGGGAGATCCATGATAGGATGGTCCTGTGGATGTTCCAGGAGATGCTTTCCAAGAAACGCTCTCACATGATTCGTTAGTTTCAAACTGAAAACAAATAAAAAGAGGTTTTCGTAAGGGGTTCCTATTTATGCATGTGGTCTTCCTGAATACGTTTGGTGTCTTCCTAATATATCTGATCCCCGTCTGTGTGGGTCTCATCATCCTCAGTTTCCACATTCTCCTTGTTTATATCCTCACTTTTTTCAGCCTCAGGGTTTGCATCCTCTTCAGACATTGTGGCATCACCCACTTGATCTATCTGCAAAAAAAAAAAAGGTAAAACGATTAACATAAATCCTTATTTTACAAATCTTAACATAATTCTTTACCTTGTTGTTTACACTCATATTCTTTTCCATTTTGGAGAGGCGCTGATCCATCTGATACATCTTCTGAAAGCCTTGCTTCACCAGATGTGTTATTTCATCCAGTTTGGCCATGACCGCGTCTTTGTCCCCGCTGTCCGTATTTGAGAACTTGTAAGATTCTTGCGCTATTTGCTCCAATGCTTCACGCATCACTATTTCTTGGTTTCTCCAATCTTGTTTTGATAGACGGTATCCTCGACATACCAAATCAACCATTGCATCCACCTTTTCATCTTCTTTATCTGGAAGAGACAAAGTGTCTTCCGGATCATCTAGAATAGGTGGCAGAATGCATGTGACTCTCATCTGAAATTCATTAACAAAGGAATGGTTAGCAAACTAACATGTTATGATATGTAAATATAAATAATAAAGACCTGATCACTTACATTGGTTGGCTTTTCAGCATTCTTTATGTCATCGAGAGATGGTGATTTTGTGTTCAAAAACCTTTCACACCAGAAAGCACTCCTTGCTGCCGTGGTATCCAATATACCGAACTGAGACTGAAGCCGAGGCACAGAGGCTAAAATCCAAAGATGGATGGCCATTGGGAAGCCATGAATATCGTACTTCTCTTTTTCGAAATCATTATTCTTCTGCGCCCTTTGCACTGAATTCCGGAGGAGTTTGTAAGCCTCTTTACCCCACGGGTACTCCATGAAGGAGGCCATGTCTCGAGCTTTCTCCACGTTAGATGCTGGGAACTTGAACTGGCTATACCTATGTAGCAGAATACTCTCAATAAGCAGCAACATCTCCAGAGCAAACTGGTTCTCTACTTCGGAAGGGTTTATTCTGCTCAACTCATCTTGCAAATCTTGCAGACTATGTGCTTCAGACATTATTTTTTTGGAGAACTTCAAACGCCTCCTGCTTGAATCAGTAGTGATCAATGGTGTTCCTCCTTCACACTTGACACCGGTTACCATATGAAATTCTCGTATGGAGAATCTCATAGGCTGGCCTCCAAAATGGAACCAAAGCTCGTTCTCCTTCTTCGTCAATATACTCCTTGTCATCACAAAGTGAAACATCTTCCCAGAGAAACTCAAGCCCCTCTCAGCGGCTTTTATTAGTGGTCCCATAAATGAACTCCTGCATCGCTCAAACAGCTCATCACCAAGAATCTCCTTTACCTTGGCAACATGTTTGAATGTTGCCGCTTGGTTTATGACCACGGTCTTTAATGATGGCTCATCTCCGATTTGATACTTCAAGAGAGGAAGCTTGACACTCTGAGGTTGAGATGTTCCCATTCCTGCATTTTAGAATGGACATAACATTTACATTAGGAAGGTTCTAGTAGATAATTTTAGTAAGTCCTTCCTAAAAAACATACTAGATTTGGTGAGACAGCGATCGGAATCCTCTCTTGGCGACGTCTAGTCTGATAGGAACTTCTCAGGTCGAAGGCGACGGCTGTGTTCGATACCAAGTGGAAACGTAGGTTTTTTTAAAAAATTTTTGAAATAAGTGGATATATCCACTAAAAAATGACCTAGATTTTCTCGGGGTTGTTAAAGTATCAATGATTCATGAAGGGGTTCCTAACTACCTCGATTCCCATCCTAAATTACGTTAGATTTTTCCAAAATACGATCACCACATTTTTCTACATACGTTATCCACTTGTATCGATAACCAAACTATAACTGCGGTTTAGTGGTTACAACCATTTTAACAAAGCCCAAAAACGATCTTGTTGTTTGAAAATGTCAAAGCTTCACAAAAGGCCATACTAATTCTGACATATTTCTTCCAAAACCCGATAACATTTGAATTACAACATTTTTCAACATAGGTTTTAAACAAGTTTATCTCCTCGGGGACACATCCGATAAGAGGTTTTGAGTGGCCGAATAACAAACCCGGTGTAAGGGTTACAAACATTCAAAAAAATTTTAGTTCGTCAAGCTGTCCAAGTTTCACAGATTGATGAAGGGCTTCCTAATACTTTGTTTTGTATGGCGTCTTCGTATCTTTTGATGGTTTTTTCGTTCGAGTACTCCGCCTTAACTGTTTCTTATCTTCGGCTTCAGATTCTTTTTGTGAATCAGGTGCTTTCTTCTTCTTTTCAACAACATCCTTGGCCTTCCCCTTTTTGGATCAAACAATGTAAAAATCTTGTTTTAGTAAATGCTTTGTCAATATACAAAAACCTCTTGTAATTAATTAAGTGGAAAATACCTTCACATCTTTGCTGATTTCAGGCTGAGTAGCACAAGTTAATTCGCTTACCACATTTGATTCTTTTGCTGTATCAGGAGTTGCCTTCACCTTTTTCAACCAACCAGAAAATTAAAGAAAAAACTCCGTTTTAAGACAGGCTAACTAAATATACAACAAAATTTAATAATTTATTCAGGGAAAATTACCTTCAAATCATGGCTCACTTCTGGCTGATCGCCATCAATTTTCTTTTCAGCTGTTATGATCTTCTGTCTGGCCGTCTCAGCAATTTTAGAGATAATATTTGATAATTCTATTTCTTCCTACATGCACCAAAAAAAACCCCATTAGATTAGTATTTTTGAATATTATCAGTTTGTTGCGTATCAGATTGTTGTTTAATTTGACTTGGTGCATAATGCTGCGTAAAAGTATACAAGAATCTGGAAATTAGGAATGTTTATGTTCATTTAAGATACCCTTCACAAATGGCAAAAGAATATTGAATACAGTAAAACCTTACCTCTTCAGCTTGGGTCGGAGTCTGTGCATCAACTTGCTGTGTCTCTATCGAAGGAATGACTTGTGTCATCTCAGTCGGTGCAGCATGCTGCGCACCAGTCTACAAGATATTGGAAATATTTTTAGGAATATTTTTGTTCATATAGGATACGATTACTAAATGGCAAAAGAATTTTACCTCATTAGCTGAAAGATCGGTTGCAGGGTTCGCTTCGGCCATTGGATCATTATCTCCCTGAAAAGATTAAAAAAAAACACACAACTTCATGTCAATTTTTTTTATGAAGCCTTCATCTTTACTTACGAACGCCTTCCTAAATGCAATCTCTTTGCTTCATCTTTCCTAATTTATTCAGTGGAACATACCTCCACACCATGGATCGCTTCAAACTGACCACCACCTATTTCCTTTTCACCTTTTATGTTCGTTTCTCCGCCCTTTAGTCCAGGATCATATTGAAGGGATTTGTTCAGGTTTTAATCGGATTAAAACAGCCCTAACAACATCCTAACCCACGGATCGTGTTAATTGAATCTTTGATGGATCTCGAACATACCTGGAGATTTGCAGCGGAAGGAGAACAGGTAATCGAGATAATCAAGCGCCTCAAGTGCTGCGCCTCTACAGAAGTCCACACGCACACAAACTGGACGACGGGATGCTAGTACCGGAGCGAACGATTCGCCTTCGGGTTTTCTGAAACGTTTTCTCTGTTTTCTGTGATTTTCTCAAGCTTCCAAGAGCTTCACTTGTGTATTTAACTCGAGCAGCCCTCATATCATATATATAGGCTGGAGTTGCCGACAGGTGTCGATCGACACCCACCATTGGTGTCGATCGACACCCTCACAGAAAGTCAAACATCGAGAAGACGATGCCGACAGGTGTCGATCGACACCCACTATTAGTGTCGATCGACACCCTCATAGAAAAACGATATCGACGTATATCTTATATACGTTGATCATAATCATTACTCTAATGATCAAAACCCAATTTATATTATCCAGTTTGCTTAGGTGTGTGACCCTATAGGATCATATGATAATGGTAATGAGTTCATAACTCATAAGTTATAAGCGGCTTCTAGCAAAACATTATAACCGTCCAATATCATATGATTGTCTTATCTCGACATCACGACTCTACTAGAGTAAATACATGTCTGATTTCAGGACATTCCCTTCAATCTCCCACTTGTACTGGAATCAACTATTCCCATAATCCCTTTGTCTCTATATCTCGATCTGGCATAAGGCAAGAACTCGTGTCATCCTTAATCAACCAAACCATGTTTATCGAACTCCGATTTATACTGATAAAAGACAAACGATTGACATTCAATCCGTTTGAGCGCGGCCACGCATTTCCAGTATCAAATCTTCGATAGGCCCAGAGATATTTATCTCCCGTTATATGGGAGGGACAAATTCCATCTTGTTCCATCCCTGTTTCCTACACACTTCATAATATGCCCAATCAATGCCTTTATAGCCACCAGTTACGGCTGACGTTTGACAAGGTCAAAGCATACCAATTCATATGTAAGAAAACATGATGAACTCAGGTCAAAGGACTATACTCTATAGTCATAATGAGAAACTCTTATGACACTCATATAACAATCTTGTAGAGTTCTCATTAGCGGGTCATGTCCGATCATGTGTTCTCTAACACATATCTATGTGATTGACTTTAATACTCCTATTAATGACTCCATGAAACTTAGTCATCAGTCACCTCACATACTAGTCTCACGCGGTTATCAATGTCCAACTTTGATAACCTCGACTATGGACACAAATAATTTATGTCATCTATCACTTATAGAGTTTCATGATCAAATCACGTATTTGATGATCTATAAGAGTGCCATAAATTACTCTTGGACAATTATTTAATAACACCATTAAATAACAATGAAACAAATTCATTAAATAAAACAACCAAATGTATGTTTACATGAACATCAAAAACATAAATATGATAACTCCCACTAAAACAAGATTACTGCTTAAGGAATCTAATGCCTATAGCAGCTGCATGACTCTCATGCTTCGGTCGTGGGAGTGGCTTAGTCAACGGGTCAGCAACGTTCTCGTCTGTCGGAACTCTGCTGATCTTGACGTCACCTCTCTCAATGATATCACGAATCAGATGATATCTCCTCTCAATGTGTTTGGATTTCTGATGTGATCTGGGCTCCTTAGCCTGAGCTATGGCTCCATTGTTGTCACAAAACAATGCCACAGGCTCAGAAATGCTAGGAATCACACCAAGCTCAGTAATGAACTTCCTAATCCAAACAGCCTCCTTCGTCGCTTCAGAAGCAGCGATGTATTCAGCCTCGGTCGTTGAGTCCGCCACGGTGCTCTGCTTGGAACTCTTCCAACTAACTGCACCTCCATTCAGACAGAAGACGTAACCAGACTGAGATCGGAAATCGTCTCTATCTGTCTGAAAGCTGGCGTCCGTATAACCACTCACTACAAGCTCATCACTTCCTCCGTACACTAAGAACTTATCCTTGGTATTTCTCAAATACTTCAGGATTGTCTTGACGACAGTCCAGTGACTCTCACCGGGATCTGATTGGTATCGACTCGTCATGCTTAAAGCACAAGCAACATCTGGACGAGTACAAAACATGGCATACATAATAGATCCTACTGCAGAAGCAAAAGGAATCCTACTCATGCGCTCTCGCTCAGCAGGTGTCGAAGGACACTGCTTCTTGCTGAGAGTAATGCCATGAGACATCGGAAGCAAGCCCTTCTTGGAATCATGCATGTTGAACCTGTGTAGAACCTTATCGATATAAGTGTCCTGGCACAGTCCAATCAGCCTCTTTGATCTATCTCTATAGATCCTTATTCCAAGAATATAGGCGGCTTCACCCATATCTTTCATCGAGAAACAACTTCCGAGCCAGTCCTTTACTGACTGAAGTAACGGAATATCATCTCCTATGAGAAGTATGTCGTCTACATACAATACGAGAAATGCAACTGCGCTCCCACTAGTCTTCTTGTAAACGCAAGGTTCCTCTTCGTTTCTGATGAAGTTAAACTTTTTAACTGCTTCATCAAAACGTAGGTTCCAACTCCGAGATGCTTGCTTCAATCCATAAATGGATTTATGAAGCTTGCATACTTTCCCAGCAGCATTAGGATCAATGAAACCCGGAGGTTGTGTCATGTACACATCCTCCTCCAGAATCCCGTTAAGGAAAGCTGTTTTCACATCCATTTGCCAAATCTCATAATCATAATGAGCGGCTGTTGCTAGGAGAATCCGAATAGATTTAAGCATAGCGACTGGGGAATAGGTTTCATCATAGTCAACACCTTGAACTTGTTTGAAACCTTTTGCCACCAATCTAGCTTTGTAAATCTGAACGTTTCCATCCACATCGATCTTCTTCTTGAAGACCCATTTACACTCAATGGCTTTTACACCATCAGGTAAATCACCCAAAGTCCATACTTGGTTTTGTGACATGGAACCGATTTCGGATTCAGCGGCTTTAAACCACTTTTCGGAGTCAGGGCCCATCATTGCTTCTTCGAAAGTCGCAGGTTCGTCACTGTCAATGATCAAGAGATCATGACAATTAGTCACAAGAAATCCATATCTCTCGGGCTCTTGACGAATCCTTTCGGATCTGCGAACTTCTGGCATCACAGGTTCGGACTCTACAACTCTTTGTAGATCCAGTCGCTGCTCTTCCTCGACAGGTTGAGCAGGCTCCTGTGATTCTCGAACTTCTTCGAGTTGTACTTTACTCCCACTGTTCTTCTTGGAAAGAAATTCTCTCTCAAGAAAAACACAATTCTTAGCAACAAACACTTTGTTCTCAGAACGGTTGTAAAAGTAGTAAGCCTTGGTTTCCTTAGGATAACCAACGAAGTAGCACTTATCAGATTTGGGTTCAAGCTTATCAGATATCAACCGCTTGACATAAGCTTCACAACCCCAAATTTTAAGAAAAGACAATCTTGGAACTTTTCCAGTCCACATCTCATATGGCGTCTTCTCGACTGATTTTGATGGAACTCTGTTTAGCGTAAACGCAGACGTCTCTAGAGCGTATCCCCAAAAGGATAATGGAAAATCTACTTGACTCATCATCGATCGAACCATATCTAATAAAGTCTGATTCCTCCTTTCAGACACACCATTCCACTGAGGTGTTCCAGGAGGAGTGAGTTGAAAAACAATTCCACAATTACTCAGATGATCACTGAACTCTTGGCTTAAGTACTCACCTCCACGATCTGATCGAAGAGCTTTGATACTTTTACCAAGTTGGTTCTGTACTTCATTTTGGAACTCCTTGAACTTTTCAAAGGATTCCGATTTATGTCTCATTAAATAGACATAACCATATCTACTGAAGTTATCAGTAAACGTGATGAAGTACTGAAAGTTTCCTCTAGCACTAACACTCATTGGACCACATACATCGGTATGTATTAGTCCCAATAGGTCACCGGCCCTTTCATTAAACTTGTTGAAAGGAGCCTTTGTCATTTTGCCCAATAAGCAGGATTCACACTTCTCAAATGATTCAAAATCAAATGAGTCCAAAAGTCCATCTTTATGAAGCTTTTGAATCCTTTTCTCATTGATGTGGCCCAAACGACAATGCCAGAGAAACTTAGGGTTCGAGTCATTGGTTCTTAACCGTTTGGCATTTATGTTATAGACAGGCAAAGATTGGTTAAGAATATAAAGTCCATTCTCTAATGGAGCGCTACCATAAAACATTTCATTACGATCAAAAGAACAACACTTGTTTTTAATCGAAAAATGAAAGTCTTCTAAATCCAAAACAGGAATAGAAATGATGTTTCTGCTTATAGCAGGTACATAGTAGCAATTATTCAATTCTAAAACCAAGCCTGACGGCAAAGACAAATGATAAGTTCCTACGGCCAATGCAGCAACTCTTGCTCCATTCCCAACACGCAGGTCCACTTGTCCCTTCTCCAGCGTTCTACTATTGCTTAGACCCTGCATATTTGTACAAATATGAGCGCCACAGCCGGTATCTAATACCCAAGACTTAGAACCTGAAGTAGTAACATTTACTTCTATAACATAGATACCTGAAGAAGTCGTCTCATACGTCTTCTTCGTGTTCTTTAGATCTCCAAGATACTCTTTGCAATTTCTCTTCCAATGCCCAGACTTATTGCAGTAATGGCATTTATCAGCATCAGTAGGGCCGCGTTTGGGTTTGGAAGAAGCCTCAGGCTTATCCTGATTCTCAATCGGGAATGCCTTAGCTTTTCCTTTACCCTTAGCATGTTTCTTAAACTTTTTACCCCCTTGCACCATAAGTACATTAGGGGTGCCCTTCTTGATGTTTGGCTCAGCTGTCTTGAGCATGCCATGCAGTTCCGTCAAAGTCTTTGTCATGTTGTTCATGTTATAGTTCATGATAAACTGATCAAAGCTTGACGGCAACGACTGCAAAATGATGTCCGTAGCCAACTCTTGGCTAAGGGGACAATCCAGTTTTGCCAAGTTATCAATATAACCCATCATCTTAATGACATGTGGGCTAACTGGACCATCCTTTGGTAGCCTGCACTCAATGAGAGACTTAACCGTCTGGTATCTCTCAGTTCGTGCTTGCTCCTGAAACATCCCTTTCAGGCTAGTGATCATCTCAACAGGTGACGCCACGTTCTCGTATTGCTTCTGCAAGTCCGAGTTCATGGTAGCCAGCATGAGACAACTCACATCGACCTCATCATTGGAATGCTTCTCCCAAGCATTCCTTTCAGTGTGTCCGGCATTGGATTTCGGTTTCTCAGGGAGAACCTTCTCAAGGACATATTCCTTTTTCTCCTGCTTGAGAACAATTCTCAAGTTCCGATACCATTCAAGGAACTTCGATCCATTTAGCTTGTCCTTCTCAAGGACGGATCGAAGCGAGAATGTGTTTCTGTGAGGGGAGCTAGCCATAGCTGAAAAAACACAAAATGAGAGTTTAGTTTCGATGTTCAAGAAATGAGAAATCTTAACAATTAAGAAACTCACATTATATTCAAAACAATTTTCCTCAATTGAATATAATGATCCAAGATCCATATTTCACAAAAAATTTGAGTGAGCTTTGGCCCATCGCCCAAACTTTTAGCTATTTAGGTAAGCAACACTTTGCTAATTATATCATATATAATTCTTGTCTCGGATTAATATCTTATATCAAATCCGATCCTATATCTCTGAGCCCAAAACTATTTTGATAGCCCAGTTAAGCAAACCAATCTTTTAAGTCCGTAGTAACGATTACAACCTGCCTCACTCATGTAATTGCGGACACCCTGCTTTGGCAGACCCATCACACAATGAAACGAGCCTTGACAGTTGACAAGATTGGGAAGATATTAAAAGCTTAATATTTTGTTTGAGGAACTGAACCTTAAATCTAGTTTATATCAATTATATATCCTAGATATTTCAACTTGTTTTAAACCTTTAAAAATTCTTAAGTTAAACAAGTTAGGAACGCAAATTCTGAAGTGGTGTCGATCGACACCAGATCAGTGTCGATCGACACAACTAGTTTGTGTTGACCGACAGATTCCGATCCGGTTCAATCGCGATAAACCATTTAACCGATTAAACCGATCGAATCAATTTGCAAATAACCGACCGGTGTCGATCGACACTACATTAGTGTCGGTCGACACCAACCAAATCGGTTCAATGAACGATAACCGATTTACCGCTTGAACCGATCGCGATTACCCGGTTCAATCCAATTGAACCAAACGCGATGAACCGATTGGTGTCGATCGACACTACTTTAGTGTCGGTCGACACCAGTGGTTTGAGGAAACACGATCTTCGATCGTGACCTAAAAGTTCACGCGAAAACCCGATCGGTGTCGATCGACACACACATGGTGTCGATCGACACCCGTTTCGCACAAGCCCTGGATTTAACGATTTATGCAACAAAAACAGTTTTGAACATAATAATCTAGCAAGCAATCCTATATATATCATATATATCTCGTTTCGAATTCAACCAATTCAATTATAAGCTCCAGATTCAATAAAACAAACCGCTCTGATACCACTGAAGGGATTTGTTCAGGTTTTAATCGGATTAAAACAGCCCTAACAACATCCTAACCCACGGATCGTGTTAATTGAATCTTTGATGGATCTCGAACATACCTGGAGATTTGCAGCGGAAGGAGAACAGGTAATCGAGATAATCAAGCGCCTCAAGTGCTGCGCCTCTACAGAAGTCCACACGCACACAAACTGGACGACGGGATGCTAGTACCGGAGCGAACGATTCGCCTTCGGGTTTTCTGAAACGTTTTCTCTGTTTTCTATGATTTTCTCAAGCTTCCAAGAGCTTCACTTGTGTATTTAACTCGAGCAGCCCTCATATCATATATATAGGCTGGAGTTGCCGACAGGTGTCGATCGACACCCACCATTGGTGTCGATCGACACCCTCACAGAAAGTCAAACATCGAGAAGACGATGCCGACAGGTGTCGATCGACACCCACTATTAGTGTCGATCGACACCCTCATAGAAAAACGATATCGACGTATATCTTATATACGTTGATCATAATCATTACTCTAATGATCAAAACCCAATTTATATTATCCAGTTTGCTTAGGTGTGTGACCCTATAGGATCATATGATAATGGTAATGAGTTCATAACTCATAAGTTATAAGCAGCTTCTAGCAAAACATTATAACCGTCCAATATCATATGATTGTCTTATCTCGACATCACGACTCTACTAGAGTAAATACATGTCTGATTTCAGGACATTCCCTTCACATATATAACTAGTGCTAATTCTACTTCTCCCTACATGTACGAAAAGATACATTAGATTAGTATTTTTGAATATTATCAGCATGTTCTGGTTCTGTAGAGCAAATTACTTGAGTCATAGTGTTCGCATCAACCTGTTGTGTCATTTCACTTGTTGCATCGTGCTGCATATCAGTTGGAAGATCGCTTCCAGGGCTTTCTTCTTTGTTCTCGGATTCTTTTTCCCCCTTTGTCTCTTCACCTGGATCCTCTTCAGAAAGAGTTTTTTCAACCTGAATCTGCTCACTTTCGATCCCAGATTCTTTGTTTTCGTGAGACTGCTCTGCTGGATCGTCCTCAGGAGGGGTCTTTTGATCAACCTGAATCTGTTCACTTTCTATCTATTGCTGCAATGAAAGAAGAAACAAACATGTGTAGAATAAATTTTTAAGGGAGCTTAGGAGGACACCATTAAACTGATTCAAGTCTTCCTAAATTTTTAAATGCTAATCATACCCCGGTATTGGTGAGAGGCTCTTCCGGTTCAGTAGCAGAAATACCTTGAGTCACAGGCTCTGCACCAGCCTGTTGTGTCTCCTTGGCAGAAATGTCTTGTGTCGTTGAAGGCGGTGGATCATGCTGCGCATCGGTCTACAAGAAATTGGAAACACTTCCTAAATGGGAAAAAGTTATATTAAAACCATACCTTATCTTCTTTGTCATCGTTTCTAGTGACTGTTTCTGACATTGGATCATCATCACCTACTAGTACGTTTTCTCCCTGAACATGTAAACAAATTGTGTATTTATTTGTTTTTAGGAAGCGTCTACAATTATTTAGGAAACACTCCCTAAATTCCAACTCTTTTAGTATTTGAGTGAATAAATTCATACCCGCATTTCCTGTTCAGTAGGCTGTGTCTGGTTCGAAGAAGCAGCTTGGGTCGTTGCAGGCGCTGGATCTGACATTCTAATATCATCTCCTTGTGGGTTCTCTCCCTGAAAAAGTTAGAAGCAAAATGCACATCTATATTTTTTTAGGAATTTCTTATCCATATTAAGGAATGCCTTCCTAAATGAGAACAAACGATACCTCATCATGTTCTGTAATTGGATCGTCATTTGCATGATTGGTGTCTTCCTGATAGAGTAGGAAAAAGAAACATCATCATTTTATTCTCAGCACTTTCTGAGTTCTAATTAAAAAAAAAAAAGATTTCACCTCGTAAATTTTTCGCACTTCATAGCTTTCGAACTCAGAAACTTCACCAGAACCTTCAAGTAACACAGCCACACGTCCCTCAGATAGCAACATCTTTACTTTAGCCCTACACCAGGTGTTACCATGATAGACGTCAACAGTTTCTAGTAGTTCAAAACCATTGCACACATCGTCCCTCCAAGCAGATGTTTTGTCAGCTTGATTCTGAGAAATAAACAAACGAACTTTTAAGAAGGTTTTCCTATATATACAAGAATGCTACATAAATATGGGAGATTGCTTCTGAGTATACCTGTTCACCGCCTGAGTGAGTGTTGGCGGTGTCAGTGGCCTCACTGTCCACAATGTCCTCGTTCTCATTGTTCACATGATATCCCTGCAGGAAGTAAAACGATTAATATAAATCCTTATCCTACAATTCATTTTAAGTTTTCTTTTAAACCTCGCACGGGCGCCTCCTCACTGCACCTTAGACCCGTCACCATGTGGAATTCCCGGATACTAAACCTCATTGGCTGTCCATTGAAATGGAACCACAACTCCTGGTTCTTAACGGTTTCTATATGTCTTTCAAAGAGGAAATGAAGCAACTTCCCCGAAAGCATGAGTTCCCTCTCAGCTACCTTGATTATGGGACCCATGAAAGTTGTTCTGCATTGGCGATACAGTTTTTCTCCAATAATTTCTTTCACTATATTGACGTGTCTAAGCGAGGAGTATTGGTTTATAGTAACTTTTTGTGACGGCTCCTGTCCAATATTGAACTTCAATTTCGGAAGCTCAATCGTCTCTGTCTATGTATCACCCATTTCGAACCTACAAAACATCGCACAAGTTTGAAAGTAAGAAATACGCAACGCAACAATGCTTTCCTGAATCAATCACCAAATACCAACAACCATTTACTGAGGCTTTAGGAATTACCAAAATTAAGCATTAGATAAGGTCTTCTCCAAAACAAAACGATTGCTTAATAAACTCTGTCTACAAATATAAGTTCTCGTAAGGCCTCCCTAAATAACAAAAATGTTTCCTTAAGCCTTCCTAAAATTCAATAATGGTTCCTAAGCTACAACAAATCTTTCCTAAAACCTTCCTAAGTCTGCTGGGAAAAATATGGATATATCAAAGGCATGTCACCACCCGTAGGATTCACACAAAGGAAAAAATGTTCTTAGTTCCAACACTGCTTTATACTAATCAAAACCATCAGAATCGTCAAATACATGTGAATGACAACAATTATTTCCTTTAAGCTTTAAATTTCGACAATGGTTGCTTAAGAAACTCTGTCTACAAATTATGAGTCATCGTAAGGCCTCCCTAAATAACAAGAACGGCTTCCTTAAGCCTTCGTAAAATTCAACAAAATTCCTAAAATTCTGATTCCTAACCAAAGAACACAACTTTACGAACCACATTGCTTCATAACCCCACCAAAAAGAGAAGCTTAAATCTGAAAGCAGCTAAAGAGGGAAATCACTAACGCGCTAGCTCATGTAATCAAAAGGACGAAGGCAATAGCCAGGTAAAGAAAGCAATGCCTCTTTTTGGACGAAACTCTCTTGTATTTGCACGAAAAGACTGTATGAACCAATAGCCTCTATCACTTAAAACTGGTCCCGTAAGTCTTATACAGCAGAAAGCAACTTTACACTGCGACAAAAACCATGTCTATATATCCAATACGCCAAAAAATCAATTTCAATCATGTTTTTACCTACAATGATTGAAAAAATCAATGTTGATACTATCTCAAATAGAATCACAACGAGCACAAAAGTAGAAAAGTTAAAAAAAACGACATTTAGTAAGGCCTTCCCGAATAACAAGAATGGTTTCCTTTTTAAGCCTTAAATTTCAACAATGGTTCATAAACGCCAACAAATCTGTCCTAAAACCTTTCTAGATCGCTTCCTAAGACCATCCTAAAAGACATAAAAGTGGGAGGGAGAACATCTCCAGAATACGTTTGTCTCCTACTTAGGTTTTAGTTTAGTGTTAGTCACAAGTCTCAAAAGAGCACAAGACAGAGGAAAACTCAACGCAAACATATATAAAAATCTCAAATCTCAAATCTCAAATTCGGGAAACACTATGAATTCGATAGCACAAATCTCTAATTTTTCCGAAACACTATGAATGAACACTAATTCCTACAAAATCTCGAAGAGTGTTAGTAACAAGCATCAATTGCATTGATTCCTAACCAAAGAACACAACTTTACGAACCAAATTGCTTGATAACCCCACCAAACAGAGAATCTTAAATCTGAAAGCAGCTAAATTGTTTAAATTCAACAAGCATAAAGATTCTCTTACTACACAGTCAATTTTAGATTTCTAAGTAAAGAACTCGACTTTACCAACCTCAAAAACAAATATACTAAGCTCAAATTAGAAGGATTTCGAAAACCCATACCTCGAATCTTAAAGCCGCGAAACTATGAACTGGAGGTGCTGGAGCAGGATTGCAGAGAGCTTATCCGTGGCGTATCCGATTCACTGAAGATCGTTGTCGTCCTCGTCGTAAACCTTAATCGCCAGAGGCGAAGTTACTCTTTCGTTGAAGCTTCGTCGGAGAAGACGCGGGGTGAGAGAAGGAGAAGACGCGGGGTGAGAAAAGGGGAAGACACGAGTTCTGTCCAACTGAAGACACTACTCCGTCGTCGTCGTCGTCGGCAGCGGCTAGGTTTCCGGCGAGAGAGGAGTAAACTAAATTGTCGCAGAGATGTCGGAGGTGAGGAGAGAGATCACGAGATCAATGTTGACAAGGTCAATGTTGTCATTTTACACTAATTAATGAAAGATTTTGGTCTCAAATGAATCCCTGGTTCATTTTGGTCACATAAACTTGCAAATGGTTTATTATGGAGATTTGCCCATTCTCTTTTTGTTTATTTCTCTCTCTTTTCTTTATCAATTAAAAAAATTTATCTTATCTCTCTCTTCATTATTAAAATAAAAAAATATATTATTTATATTTTATAATGCACCTTTAATTTTCAAAATCCCATTATATCACTCTTTATATAAATTTAAAGGAAAGACTTGAATTTAGAAATTAATAGTTTAAATAAAAATTATAATATTTGTCTAATAAAACTCTCGTGTTAAAAAAAAGACAGAAAATCTTCATTGATTATTAAAATAAAGAAAATTATAGTATTTATATTTGAGAAATTTGCTATAATTTTTCACTTAAGAACAATAATTATGAAATAGATAAGTACTAAAATATATTTTTGTTATAATTTTAGATTTTAAAGTTGGAAAAACAATTAATTAAAAGGATTTGAAAAGGAAGATGTCTGACTATAGCTTCGTGCCATTTCAGACGTGCATTAGCGCAGCACAAAACCCTATCCAAGCGTTTAGCCACAAACGTTCTTTCCTCCCTTGCTCTCTTCCAAGTAAAACTGCTCCCTTTAAACCCCATATTAATCAGAGAGAGTCTGTTAATCCAATCCCCAAATGCTATTGAATCCGACGAAAGAGAACCATTCCCACCAGACCTCTCATCAAGGCGTACAATTGTATTAAAGTCACCACCTATCACCATCGGACCAGAAATACCTTGCACCACGCTACTCAGTTCCTCCCACAGACCACTCCGCCGACTAACCGTGGGTGCCGCATATACCACAATCAGGTGAGCCATATCCGAGTTGCTGGTCACCTTAGCATAAACATAATGATTCGACGATTTCATCACTTCAACATCTCCGACCTCTGTTTTCCACAGTAGCCAAATGCCTCCACTGTGCCCTACAACATCAATACGGTAAGAATTATCAAAACCAAGTCCCTGGCATATCTTAGCAGCACGATCTCCGCTTGCATGAGTTTCGAAGAGTGCTAAGATATCTGAACTGAATCTAATTGCTCTCCTGAAATTGGGTTTATTTGCCCCCCGACAATTCCAAAATAGGCAATTCATCATATCAACGCAATAAATAATAGGAACTACCAGGGAACCACGTTATTCTTGGACAACTTCGACCTCTGTCGCTGCAGCAACAGTGGGAACAGACAATCCATTCGACTCCTGACTACCTTCCACCACCATCTGAGGATTCGGCTCCAGATTATCAGACCTTCCAGAATTTGAGTTTTCACCGAAGCTTGGTGTAGACCCATCGATTCTCTCTCCAATTCGAACTCCAGCATTCTCCTTAACACGGAGGCGATTTCCGGACGGCGACAGTTCAATATCACTCCGTAATGGGCCAAATATAAGCCCACGAGCCGGTCTATTCTATTTTAACTTCTGTTTAGTGCCGGTAGAATTATGGGCCTAGAACTTCAAAGGTTGTTTATTATTTGGGCCTTCCTTTGCTAAACTTTTGCCCTTTAACAACGGTCCTCCGGGGGATCCCACGTTAACTTGAGCACCACTCATACCATTCTGGCCGCCAATTCTCAAAGGAATATTTTCCTTATTTGTCTCCAGGTTTCTCGCAGATTCCTCCATCAACTGATTGTTACAATCTTCCAAAACAATCGGGATATTCCTCCATAGGTAAGTTTCCAAATCTATTCGACACCATAATATTCGGTGGATCTGGTATTCAGAGATTTTGCAGATTCCTTCCCGTAACATTCTCCACCCTTTCCGACATGTCTGGCTGCCTTCGGGGTGGCGCTGTTCGCCTTCCCGCCGTGAAACCATCTCCACCCGGATTCACAACTGATTTCTCAACAGGTACTGTTACAACTGGTGTCTCCACCCGCCGGCGAGGACAATTAGACACACCATGACCGAGCAGCCCGCACAACATACATATATTAGTTAAACCCTCATACGACACATAATACCTCATCTCGTTGATCATGATCGAGCCTTTCAAAGGTTTTCTCAAATAAACCTCCACACAAATACGAGCAAACCGTCCACGTTCGAAGTTCAATGTCGTCAAGTTCACCTTAACTGGATTACCCAAACCCTTAGCAATGTTCAACAAGATCTCCTTATGATAGAAGTTGATCGGTATATTGACCAGTCGCACCCAAACCGAGGTTGTGATGATATCCTAAACCATATGATCAAAGTCGGGGGTCCATGCCTACACCATTAGATAGCTGCCAAACGCCTTCCATGTTCCTCTAGTCAAAGCCGCCAAATACCCCTCATATAGTTTAAAACGAACCATAAAAAATTGGTGTGGGAGATCCATGACATACATCTCCCCTTTAGGTTTCCACATCTCCCGTAATTTCTTGGTGACCACAGACAGCGCAACCGTCCGAACTAACACCCTCACATTCATACATTGCTTCCATAAACCATTCATCACTTCCAATACCTCCGACTCAATTGTGATCACCGGTTCACCGTCATCACCCTCCGGGAACTCCACTCGGACCCTTTCTGCCACAAAACCATCATCCATCACTTCCTCCGGGTTCAAACGTCCTCCATGTCCACTTCCTGCCACCATACTAGCCCATGACATCCGGGAATCCGGTGGATCCCCCAGAGGTCTCCCTCGTGCCCCAGCTTCCGTCATCACCACATCGCTCTCAGTCGTCATGACTTGTTGTTTCTTTTAAAAGAATTCTTTTTCCTGCCTAAGCCACTAATTTACATAATTTTGATAGACTTATTAGTTTTCCACATTGTTTCATAGTTATTTTTCACTTTAGCCACAAATTTAGTTAATTTCTATATACTTATTAAGTTTGTCACATATTAGTTTTCCTTTGACAACTAATTTAGCTTAATTCGAATGACTTAATAAGTTGGTCACATATATTTTTCTTTTTTGGGCACAGATTTACTTCACTTTGAAAGATTTAATAAGTTTGCCACATATTTTTCTCACTTTGGCCATAAATTTAGTTCATTTCAAAGGATTTAATCATTTATTCACAGATTTTTTTTTTTCCTTTTAGCTATAAATTTAGTTTGTTTTGACAGTTTTATTGGAGTTTCATAGATTTGTTTTCTTTTGTACACAAACTTATTCAATTGTAGGTTAACCAAAATAAACCGGACTAAACTGGAGTAAAACAAATCAAACTGGTTAAAGCAAATTAAACCGATTTAACCAAACTAAGCCAGACTAAACTGGACCAAACTATAAATTAAATTACAAATAAAACCTAGCCTATTGTCTAGACATATATTCCGCACATCTACTATATTAAAAGAGGAGACAATTTTGAAAAAAAAAACATTTATCCATGTGTTATATTACATGTAATGCCATTGAATATTAGCTATGTTTTTAAATTTCATTAAGGGTAATTATGAAAATTAACATTATCTCTAAACATGTATCTAAACAATATAAAATAATGGGTTCCACTTTCCTAATTAATTAAAAAAGAAAATAAATAAAATCATACAAATTAAATTCTTAAATCAAATAATAAATATAAGTAAATAATATAACACATCAATGATTTTTATAAATCACAAAATCAAAATAAATAAATATGCTTTTGAACATACTTCAATTATTAAAAAATAATAACAAACATAAATAATTCAAATATAATATTAATAAAATTTAATTAGAAAATATAAAAATTTAACTTGGAAAAATAATTTTTTTAAATTAGGTCGATATATTTTCTATATTTTAACTTGATAAAATGAAAATATTGAAAATTATTTTATATATATATATATATATTATTCAATGATATAGTGAGACAAGTTAAATTATTTTGTATATATAATTATCAGGAATTTTATAGTTTTTATTCTTTAGATATTTAAATAACAATAAGATGGGTTAAAATATTTAATTAATATGTTTTGATTATACGACATTAAAAATAATTAATAAATTAAAGGGTTAGCCTACTTTTTTTTTATAAATGTGAAATTACATTAAAATCTATAATGGGTCTGTCAATTTTTTCAAACTATAATATTCATATATTAAAATAATAAAAACTATATATATATATAAATCACTAGATATATTATATGATCATACTATAAATATGAAATTAATATAAATTATACTATATTGTAGCCTACTTCAAAATAAAACTAGCAATTCTTCTCAAATTATGACTTACAGAAATATATCTTTCATCCAAAATAGAAAATATAAAAACAAAAATCAAAAATAAATATTATCCACTCTTACCATATATTAAAACTATATAAAATATCTACAATTCAAAAAATGATATTGGAAACGATTTTTTTGAATAATTATATTAAGTATATTCTGATTTGCCATAACAGAATTCTACAAAAATACCTGCATACAATATATTTAATATCAGAGATTTTGTCATTTAATCTAATATATTTATTAGATATCAATATTAAGAAGATAATTTCACCAACAACAATTCAAAAAAAGATATTGGAACAATTTGTTAACTAATTACATTTTAAATATGCATGATTTTCTCATTTCTGAATTAGAAAAGAAATTTGCATGAATGAATATCCAAATTTGCATAAACATGAAGACAAAATAACTGATTAACTTATTATTAAATTAAAGTATATGTTTATGATATTAAAGACAGTGTTTTCAGATTCTTTTTATTGGAAAAGGTTTCATAAAAAAACATTTTGAATGGTAACACTATTTTGAAATAAGAATATGTTTTTTATTTAAGTCCAATATCTTAACAAATATGAATATATTAAGCTAAACAATTTTACAAATATTAGTATCTAAATATTAATTTTTTTCCTTTCAATCACATTGATGTAATTCATAATTTATTTGCCGTTTCTCTTCTTCTTTTTTTTTTCTTTTTAACACTGATTTATATATTGCAAATTATGAGAACTATTACAGCGACGACTCTTACAACTGATAATTCTACCGACTTATGAAGAAATTTTTTTACTTCTTTTTTTTTTAAAAAGGTGAACTTAGCGTGCGACTATATCATCTCGACGACTCTTCTTATTTGTTTAAAAACAATTTATTTCTCTCAATTTATAATCAAGCGGTCAAAGAAAACTTTACTTATAATTCCGACCCAAGTTTTAAGTATAATATTAATGTTTATGTGCAATATTAATGTTGTCTTCTAATACTATTATCAATGATATCTATATTTATAAAATTTTAAATTTATAAACTTATTTGTTTAAATACAAAATTAAATATAATTCGGAGCTCACGCGGGGATCCGGGCATAGTATTCTAATTAAATTTAGAAGTAAAGACACATGTATGCCGTAATGTATAATCTTCCTCATTTTATTACTTTTAGGGTTTTTATCCTTCATTACTTTCTGGGAGTGACTTAGGTAAATCTCGTTTGTGGTAAATATATGTTTCAAAATAAGAGATGGAAAGAGGACATTGGAAATAATTTTTAGGATCAATTCGTTTATCGATCGGCCTGATAAATCATCATAAAATCACACTATGATGACAGCCCAAAAGACCCTGTTTCAAACTAAAGTGCAAATTGTGGATCAGGGTCCTTTGGGCTGTTATAGCTTTGATTTCTCCTTTGTGCCTCCCAAAGCTTCCACCTACCTTGTGTGGTTTTGTGATCAGGAGTCTTATGTTGAAGATGACAGAAGATATTGAAAAGAATAAGAGATGGAAAGAGGACATTGGAAATAATTTTTAGGATCAATTCGTTTATCGATAGGCCTGATAAATCATCATTAAATCACACTATGATGACAGCCCAAAAGACCCTGTTTCAAACTAAAGTGCAAATTGTGGATCAGGGTCCTTTGGGCTGTTATAGCTTTGATTTCTTCTTTGTGGAATATGTTCTCCTCCCAAAGCTTCCACCTACCTTGTGTGGTTTTGTGATCAGGAGTCTTATGTTGAAGATGGTTCTGCTAGATACGGCAACTCTGATCCAACTTTTTTCTCATTTAGCTATCGTTGGCCATGATGGCCTTTGAGCCATGGATGCTTGTTGGTAAAATTGTTTGGACCTGCCAAAATGCTAAGGAAGTTTCTTTTTTCGAAGGTTGTCTTACGAAGGCTTTGTTGGTCGAGTTTCTCTTTTCGCCCTTATCTCTTTTTTAATTGTTGTTGTTTTTAGCTTTATCCATGGCTTTACCGGTTTGTGGATCAATGCTTTGGCTGTTTCGGCTCTTTGTAGCTATAATGTATCGTCCTTTAATGGAGAGTAACCTTATGTTTTAATGAAATCTCGTGACAAAAAAAGCCGAACCACCCAATTTATACAGATAGGACAACTGAGCACAATTTATGACAGTGATCATGCAGAGGAGCAGACGACCGAGAGGAGGCAAAGGGCTGCAGCGGTACAGGGGTGGTGGTGCCCGAACTACTAATTCTGATGGAGAGGAAGAGGGATCAAGATCTCCGTCCTCAAGAACGCTCTAAATCCCTTTTAAGATCCACCAGAGAGAGAGAGTTTGGCCAAAAAAACACTGGAAATAATGAGATTTGATTTCATCGGCGAGGGACCACCAGTAGAGAGAGACGAAAACAAGATCTTCAAATGCAAAGGAGGATTCAAGAAAAGATAAGTGGGAGCTTTGATTTCAGAAACTGGATTCCCAGTGACACAAATCCATCCTGAAATCGGAGCTCGGCGGCGGATGACTTGGTTATCTTGGACGCCTTGGAGAGAATGAGCTAGGGTGAACTCCGTGATTAGAAGACAACTAGCTGACTTATACCAATTATTGGACAAATAAATTTTGTCATATGATTTTTTTTCTATGTTCAAATTGTTTTCTCTAATTGAGTCCTAATTTATTTTAGGGTTTCTACATCTTATCTTCCTCCTTTTCCATTGCAACGATTTTGGGTTTGCAAGCGTCAAGGTAAGTTTGAAATTGGTTTTGGGAAACAATTGATTTTGAGATGCTCTTCATGTGATTTTTGGTTACCATATATATGAAAATTTTATTTGGTTTTATAGTTTGGGTTTTTTATTTATTTCAGGTCGTTATTTAATTTCATGTTTCTTAATGAATTTCACAATATTTACTTAATTCATTGGTTTCAATTTATTGGTTTTAAGAAATTTTAATTTATATGTTTTTTATTTAGTAAAACTGGCAATACTTTGTACAACTACAATTAGTAAAACTTGGCAATACTTCGTACACAGATTTCGGCTGAATAGCAACGAGGCCTCATCCTTAGCATTCATCATGAGCTCCAAAGATCGGTGAAATGAGCAATATAAGATTTCAACCGATATTTTCCAATGATCTCAAGGAGGTTCTGAAACTTGACACTATGGTGTATGAAGAAAATGACCTGAAGTTAAAGATTGGAATGCTTGACTTCTCTTACTTTGTAATGACTTCTCTTTATTTTGCATGCACAAGAAAGGATATTAAAAAGCATATTAAGTGATTGAATAAAACATATCATTCTCATTTGAACATAAAACGTCAAGTGATTTGAAGAATGGATGAAGAAAATATATCAAGAAGCATAACCAACAAAAAATACCAAGAAGCATAACCAAAAAGGATTTTCGATTCATGATAGCTATTTTTTATTCAATATACAAACCCAGCAACATAATAATCATAATCTATCACATGCTTCTGGGAGAAACACTTGAAACCATCACATGCTTTTTTAAAAAAAAAATGAACAAAAGAAAATCAATCAACCTACCCGAGAACATGTTAAAAAGTACATATACCCACAAATATACTCACCAAAAAACATCACATACACATACAGAGGTGAACATGTTAGTTTATAAGGATGCAATTTCTATGATAACTTTTAGTGATTACATGATGGTTTATGCTGGTTTTATATTATATAAAGTTAGTTTTTAGTTTTTTAGTGATGACATTTCATCCACATGTATGATACATCATCTTAGTATTTAATATTACTTACAATTTTAGGTAAGTGTATGTCTTTTGGATAAGAACAAATATAGTTATTGGGATGCAATAATACAAAATTTTTTTTTTTGTTTGTGCACGTTCACAAAATTGGTAGTTACGTATTTTTTCATGTGTGATTCTGTGAGGGTGAACTTTTTCCGGGACAACGTGTGCCTATGATGTTTTATTGGTGAAAATGTTTGTGATTTTAGGTATTGTTTTTACATGTTCCTCGATAGGTTGATAGATTATTATTTTTGTATGATTTTAGGGAAACATGTGATGTTTTCAAGTGTTGCCCTCATATTCATGTGATAGATTAGGATTATTATGTTGTTGAATGTGTTCGGAAACTCGCTAGGCGCTAGTCGGACGGTTGATTTGAGCCTAACGAGTTACCAAAAAATCGGAAATTACTTGGGGATTAATCGGGGATGAATTTTAAGACATTTTTTTACAATGATATTGTTTATATATTTGTTTTGGTAGATAATATCAATAAAACAACATAGTCCAATGGTTAAAAAATTAATTAAAACTTGTCAAACCCGAGTTCTGCTAATTAAACAAACAAAACTCTGTAAACCAAAAAAAAAAAAAACTACACTCAGGATACACTCTGTGTCTAAACGGAATTAAGCAGAGTTTTACTAAGAAATAAACTAACAGCCTAACACATCCGATTGTTTCAACTCCTAACTTGTAATCTAAGTTTGTTTCAAACTAACAATTCCGATTGATTCTGTAATCTAACTCGTACTCATATTGAAAACAGGTCAATGGAACTATGAGACATACCAAAAATTGGCAGAGTTAATTACGATATGAAAAATATAAATAGTTCACCATTTTTAAGGTTCCAATAAAACATACAAATGGTCTGGAGAACAAACCATAAAGCGAAGCATTACTCGTTCTTTACAAAAATAATTTTTTTCAGTAAGGGCTTACAAAAATATACAATACTCTGAGACTTCTATGTATTTCCCCCTCTTTAACACAATATTAATCAACCAGCATGCTTAACACGATCTCTGTATAGCAACGAGGCCTCATCCTTAGCATTAATCATGAGCTCCAAAGATCGGTGAAATGAGCAATATAAGATTTCAACCGATATTTTCCAATGATCTCAAAGAGGTTCTGAAACTTGACACTATGGTGTATGAAGAAAATGACCTGAAGTTAACGATTGGAATGCTTGTCTGTCTTGCTTTGGTTGTCATCTTCTTCATTATTTACTTCTTTTAAGTAGATAAATTGGAGAATGTTAGCTTCTTAACATGTGTCCCAATTTGATACTGTATATTTTGTAAAACTATATAAAATCTCTTTTAATAATAGTACAACTGAAATCAATTCTTTATAAAATTGCATATTTTTGTTTATAGGTTTTTCATCTGATGATTAGCGTACGAGTCTTGTGTAATGAGTGAACCATAAACATCTTTTAATCAAAAGTTATTTTTTGGAAACAAATTCAATTTCATAATAATACCTACAGATTCTAGTAATATGAATTCAAATAAAAATCCAGACAACACAACTTAACTTAAAAATACGAGTAGTACATCCACCAAGACTTCATAAAATTTTGTTAGTGAGGAAATAATATTCTTCACCAATTATTTACAAAACACAAGCTCCATTAGTTTTCCACTGAAGTTTTGAATCGTTTTGGAATCCTTCATTGTCATATCCTTACACTATTTATCGAGATCCGATAGCTTTCTAATGATTTCAGTAACAAAATTTTCAATGCTTCATTTGATGATGTAGTAGAAGCTATCCTGGTAAGGATCTCATGGCTTAATGCAGTTTAGATTAAATAAAGCGCCTTCATGTCTTTCACTTCCATCAATTGTTTCAAATATGCTGAATTAGTAGTAATTCGTGGCTGATGATGCATACCTTTCTCTGTCGAATTCATTAGATGACGATGAAGTCTCATGCAGCGGTTCTTGCCGAATTCCTGTCTCCACAAAATCCCATAGATTGATCGTCTTAACGTGTCATGTTTAAACTCCAACATTCATAATAATTTCCATCAAACACTGGAATAAACGTTGTCGTCATAAGTCTCTGATATGCTTTGGATTAAAATATTGCAATTAGTAATTCCGAATCAAAAGTCATAATTTTTTTTCCAGTGAAACTACTACGGCCAATGGGCAACAAAAAAAGATCAATGCTAAAAAAACCATATCTATATTAGCAAGAAATATTGATCCATATCTCAAAAATTATAGAATAATGATTGCATGATTTATTGAGATATGAAAGATTACAATATATTTACAGATGATACAAATGAATTAGGTAAAACAATATTTTTAAGGGAAAGTTGGTTTAATATTCTCAAATTTTTTTGTAATTTGAAAACTAACACATGTTTTCAAAACTTTGTAAACTAACTTTTCTATTAAATAAAAAAATTATTGACACCATAATCAGCTTTGAGAATTTATAATTAAAAATTATATATACTTTAAAAATCAATTGGTATAATTTAAATATATATATCATAAATAAAATATTTCAATAGTATATTATATTTTGGATATAATTTTGGTTAGCTGATATCAAATTATCAAAAAATAAAGTAAATTGAATTTTTTTTATTTATATTTTCAGATAATGTTATTACTAAACTATGTCATATATGGCAAAAACAAAATATGTCATATATGTGCCATGAGTTTAAAAAATAAAAATCTACAACATCATATATTTAGAAATTCATTTATTGATAGAGTAAAAATTAAAATTTTAAAAATATTAAATTCAATTAAGTAGAAATGAGAATTTTAGTGATATTGGATATAAAAAATTACATTATATTTTATAATTTTTTGTTTCTGATACTGATTTCGTTAAAATGATGATTTTTATTTTTATTTATGTTTTTATAAAATTTAGAAAAAATAATAATAGGTTCTCTGTATTAATTGTAAATAATAAAACTGAATTAAAAATAATATATATGTTTTATTATTTATGGTATTTAAATGGTTTTGGATTTCAGAAAGTTAGTTTTCAAACATTCAAAAAGAGGGGTTAGTTTTCTAAATATTTAAAATTTCTAGAATATTTAATCAAATTTCCTCTATTTTTAATATATTATTTCCTTATATACTCTACAACAATAACTTCAAAATTTCATCAGAAGATTTCCATATGTTTATGAAATATAACACTTTATGTAAAAAGAAAAATGGAATATTAAAAGAACGATTTTCCTAAGAAAATTATGAGAAACTAAGATGAAGGAACTTTAATATATCTGAACATAATTTTTCCACATAATAAATTAAACACTAACAAAATCTGATTCAATAGGCAAGAGGAACCAAGCACAAACCCTAAACATGAGAGACTTACACCACAAGATATCTCCCTCATATAACTTTAACAAGATGATTGTACTAGTTCCAAAAAAGCTAGTTCTCTCTTTCCTTACAAGAAAATTGGATTGCAAAGCAATTCAATGAATATAAACACATACATATATCAAACCACAACTGCACTTCTCTATGGTTATAACAAAGAATTGAAATCAAACGACGATTTCAGAAGATAACAAAGGAAGAAAGTTGTCCTAAGTTTAAGAACATTTGAAGTTAACTAAAAGGTAAAAAGTTTCATAATGGTACACTCAAAATCAATTCTCTTTAAGAAGATTGAGAAATTTGTTTAAAAAAATAGGAAGCGGACAATTACGCATTATACAAGTAACTTTTAAATGTAAAAAAAAAATTAATTAGATAAAATTAAGTTATAGTATTATAGTTGTCATTAGAATATTTACACAATAAACACCTTATACTTGTAGGATCACTTTGTTAATACTAACCACCTTATGATGCAAGAATATAAAAAGATGGTGACATATTAATTTTTTACAAAAATTACTATAATTTCCTAAAATAATTAGTGAAAGTAAAAAAAACAAAACTATGATTGCATAAACTAACTAAAAGTTAAAACACAAAAATAAAACTATTTGCAACCAAGAGTAAAACTTGAATACTATGAACAATTATGTGAAACCATTTTTATACCGTCATGTATCAGTTTTGGTGGTGACATATGAGGTTAATAATGGCGTACATGTGTAAAATTGACGGCGTACATTGTGTTAATGTCAAATTTTAGTCCTAATTTTATATCTATGTTCAAATTTTTTTTAATTCCTCCTAAATTATTTATCAGGATTTCTACATCTTATCTTTCTCATTTTCCATTGCAGCGATCTCGGGTTTGCAAATTTCAAGGTAAATTTAAAATTTGTTTTGGGAGAAAATTGGTTTTGAAATTGCTCCTCATCTGATTTTTGGTTACGATATGAAATTTGGATTTGGTTTTGTAGTTCGGGTATGTTCTTGATTTCAGGTTTGTATGCTAGCTCATGTGAGTGATTGCTTATTGGTAGATAGAACTGCTTTTTAATGCTTGTTGATTGTCTTTTCACAAATGAGAATTTGGTTTGATTAAATAATTAATTATGGGATTAGTGTCATGAGAATGAATTATTTGTTTAGAGTTCTAAACCTTAGGATCATTGATTGTATGAACTTCCCTAGTTGTCTCTTAATCACTTGAGATCATTAACCTTGACCCAATGGCTTAGCTTTCTTTATTTGAATCAATTTCTCTGCTTTTATGTGCATTGCTCTGTTTTTACAATCTTCTTTGATCTTGTTTCCTCCTTTTCACTTGTTTGTTTGATCTTGTTAGCATTAGAATCATATCAAAACCCCTGATTGCATTTAGATTAAGCAATTGTCTAAATCTCTAGTGAGTTGGTTTGTTCCCAAATGGATTGATACCTTACTACAAGGAGTTGATAGACAAATTTCTCTTTATCAGAGTAACATTGATGGGATCAGCAGGCGAAACAGAGCGAGCTCGACTAGAGTAATCATCTGGCAAGCTCTCCCCTTCTAGGTTGCTGGAAGGAGGAATCTGTGAGTTTGGCTGAACGTCTAGACCTAAGAACTCGGCCGAATCAGCGGAGATCTGGGACGATGAAGAACCTATACAGGATCAAAACAAGAATGAAGTTACGATAACAAGCACGACTGACCACTAAAAATAATATTTCAAAAGATGAACCAGCAATCGTGACAATGGAGACAGCTGAAAAACACGGATCCGGCAGCTTGCGAGACCGCACAACTTTTCAAGATCGAAGTCTTTCTCACTAACGTCCTCTCAGGATTCTGATTAGTTTGCACACTTTTGCGAGAAGATATTGGCTGCCACTATCTCTGGTCTCTATAAAAAAAAAGAGGGGGAAGTTAGCAAAAGAAGGTTCATGACGTAATAACCACTTCTCCCACCATCTATTGTCACAAGCTTGGAACCTGAAAATGCGGCGATTGGCCTTGGCTGGAAATTTGTAAGTCCCAGGCTGATTATCATTTTTCGACTTCACCTTGAATAGTTGGTGCAACTCGTCGACCCCGAATATAACATGAGACTCCTTTGAGCGGACCCACATTTCCACGAGGATGTGAATTGCAATAGGCATAACTTAATAATGGGTAAGCCCAACATCATTCAAAATGTCCAAAGTCATCTTTGGAATCGGAAAAGTAAGAAGGCAATTTAGGAAAAAAGGAGCATAAGCACACACATCGATTGGAGGATTCTACGGGGAAGCATCAGCATTTGGGAGAATCAAGTCTGTCATGGGGATGAAACACAAGCTAGAAATGCTTCTGGGATCTGCCATCGACAAAATACTACACCTATGTGGGCCAAACCGATCCCTAAAAGAAACCAAGCGAGCGGGAGCATGTGCGTTGGCTTCCCCAACATGAATACTCGGTTTCGAAATGGACATTATCAAGAATAAGCACAAAAACGAACCTAAGACGAAGGAAAAAAAACAAAAAAAAAACATTATCCTAGGAAGTGGTGGAAGAGGAGGCGACATGAACAGTTAAGGAACTGCGAGTGGCCGGTTTTTATGAATAACCCTAACCGTGCAAGACCTTTCCTTTTCTCATTCAATCAAATCATAAATCACGATCGTATGAATCACGGATCCAGCGCGTAAGGACTCAATTAAAATCTCGAGATTGCCGCATCGCATCCTCAATGACACATCATCATGGATGTTGGGGGAATCTGTTGGGCCCGAAAGTACACACTCGTTCAACAACCTGTGAAACAAACCGAGCTTGACGAAATAAGGAGAGAATGAGCAGAGAGGAAATGAGCTTGCAGGGTTCAAACAAGGATAAAGATATTCAAGTCAAAACACAATTAAAAACAAGAATGAAGTTGGGCGTTAGGATCTTGTCTACGTTACATATTTTGTAATGATTTTAATTTATGTTATCAGTTACAAATCGAGCAAGTACCAATATGCTAGCTCGGACAACATTGTAAGAGAATTCTTTCTGATCAATATACACAACATAATTAGCTTACATTTGTTCTTATCTTGCAACCTACAAGCTACTACCTAGAATCTAGTAGTGGGAATTTGCACCCACAGGGACCCACAGGCCAAGAGAGCATGGGCCCACGGACGGTGGCGGTCGGGCATTACATTTGGCATCAAAGCCGAACCCAGACGACAGTGGAGTTGTGTGGGCTCACAACGTAGGGGGTGACTGTCCGGGGGCGCAACGAGGACATGGCGTTCTGTGAGTGCGGGTGAATTGTAACATCCTGATTTCTGGTATTTGGTTGTGCATGAGGAGAGATTAAGAGAATTGTTTTAGCTACCAATATCACCATAGTGCACTTATCTTTTTTATTGCATATCCCGACAGAATTCCAGAGTTCATTGTGCTTGAGCTAGAGTAATTTAAGGATCGGTGACCTTCTCGGAAGTGATTTCCAGAACCATGCGAGTGAGGACAAAAGACGAGAAAAGTTCATGTGGTGATCTATAGGGATATTAAAAGAGTCTCTCGAGCAGAGGCCCATTGATGGTGGCGGTTTGGTATCAGATCCTAGGTAAATACCACTCCAGTTTCGACCTGAAGAGTTAAGTTTTCCAAATCTATTTTTAAATAGGGTTTTAAGAAAGTTTTATGGCATAACAAAAATATTTTCAAAAGGGTTTCAAGTCACCAACTTAACTCGAACTTAGTTTTTGTCTTTTAGTTGAGTTGTTTCTCATTTTTCGTTCTATGTCCGTATATAGCCTAGAGTCCTTGGGTCCTAATTTGGAGTTTCATGTTCGATGTGCACTGCTTTCTTTCTTAAGTCTTAAAGCAAGGTCGTTTCATGAGTGGATTCTTATTTTCGGTATTCGATCATCTAATCAATGATTATAGGAATACGTAAGATTCAATATTCATAGAGAATCAACAATTCATTACGTCCTCTCATTTAATTTAAAGTATTTCTCTGGAAATCAATGGGTCTGAAAACCCTAGTTCTTCGGTATTCAAAGAATCAACAAATTACTAATCCAAACTATTCTAAAGAAAACACTTGTACCTTGAGTTTTTGATATCTAAATGCCTTTGTTGTCTTCTGAATTAAGATTGAGACCTATATCACCAGCTTAGCTAGAACCTTGCTTCCCTTGCATACTTTTGTAGTTCCGAAGCCGGGTCATTAATTATGTTTCAGAATTCGGGGACAAATTCATTTAGTGATGGAGAATTGTAACGACCCGAAATTATCTTTTTGGTCCAGTATCTTTTTATTTATATTTTACTTTTACTAATAAGCCCAAACCACTTTATTATATTTGTTTTTTTTTCTTGTCAACACAGATTCTATTAGAGAAAAGGTATATGATACAGATGTTATAGGAATTACAAGGACCAAGATAGAACTAAAAGGTTTATTATACAAACGAGCTTCCTTTGCCAAAGTGTCAGCTTGGGAATTTGCTATCCTACTGATAGATTTGAAAGAGTAAGATGGTAGTTTCAGCTTTTGGATATCTACAAAATAAGGTTGTATGGAAAGAGGGATCAGAGGAGAAACACTGCTGTTGTCAATGGCTTTTTCCAAGGGTGTATAAAGCTTGTCTGAGTCTCCACAGAAGATGATGTGGCTGTAGTTTAATCGTTTTAACAGAACAATAGCATCTCGGAGTGAGATTGCCTCAACAACAAGAGGAGTATCAACCGGGTCGACTGATGTGGAGCCTTTGAGGATGCAATTGCCTTGTAAGTTAAGGAGAATCCAGCCTATGCCAGCTCTACTGTGAGGGGCGATCTAGGAAACATCTGTAAAACAGTAATGTGGAGATGAAAATGTGGGAATTTCTTCTAAAGTTTCTGGCTTTCTGCGTATTTCCCGTATATGTTGCTTAGTGTCATGGATTGAAGCTAAGGAGGCTTCATGCCACTATTTATGATCAATAATGGATTGGTGGATTATATCGCAGATGTGTCTTCTTTTATTGTTAAAAAGGAGATCATTGCGAGACTTCCAAAAATAGTTTTGTCTGCAGATAATAGAACCTGAATATATTGAGAGACATTTTGATTTGGATTGAGCTGACCTGAGGGATCACCGGAGATAGCTCTCGGATCTCTTTGGCAACACAACATCGCAATAGCAGATGAGCAACAGTTTTTTTTCTTCTCCACATATGAAACAATCTGGGGGGACCTTGAGCCGCCTTCTTGAGAGGGCGTCTGCACAGGGGAGAGCTTCATGTATCACTTTTCACCAGAAGTGCTTGATTTTTGGGGGATGTTAAGGTTCTAGATAGACTTACAGAGTGAGGATGTGAAGGAGGAAGCCGAAGAAGATGGAGTCTGTAAATCAGGCTCGAGTAGCTGATGATAACCAGATTTGGCTGTATACTCACCATTCAAAGTGAAGATCCATCTTGGTTTATCCTTGGTGGACAGCAGAGGTGAGCGAATTCTTTTAACTAAGTCGACATCGTCCGTGTGTATGAGGGAATTTATTTTATCCTCATCCCAGATGTTTGAGAAAGGGAGCATAAGCTCAGAGACTGGTAAATTGGGATCTTGCTTAATCAGCTGCATACCCTGTAGAAGGCTTCTCCATCTGTGGCTTGGTCTGTAACCAATGTTGGCCTCCAAAAGTAGAGTGTTCTTATAGTATTTTTCTTTTAAAACTTGGGTCAAGAGGGAATGGGGATCCTTTAAAAGTATCCAGCTTTGCTTCGCGAGAAGAACAATGTTGAAGTTGTAAAGATCCTTGAATCTCATTCCCCCATATTGCTTTAGCTGAGTCATATGAGACTACGAGATCCATGGAATTTTTGTCTTCCCCATTGTAGTGTCCCACCAAAATTTTCTCATCAGGCCTGATATTTTAGCAAGAAGCTTTTTAGGGAGCATAAAACAAGACATACAGTAGGTAGAGAGGGCAGTAGCTACAGATTTAAGTAATATTTCTTTTCCGCCTTGACTGAGAAGATTTGAATACCAATTTTCCACTTTTGATTGAACTCGATGCATAATTTAAGAGAAGACATCATGCTTGCTACGACCAATTGTTTCTAGGAGGCCTAAGTATTTACCAAACCCTCCAGTTTTGGTGATTCCTGTTAAATTAACAATTTCTTGTCGGATGGAAAGAGAAGAAGATTTACCAAACAGAAGAGCCGATTTCTGATAGTTGATATGCTTTCCAGAGGCCTCCGAATAGGTTTATAGCAGCTGTAGCATGCAAGAGCAGTCTGCAAATGTAGCTTTGCAAAAAGGAGAGAATCATCAGGAAATAGTAAGTGAGAGATAGGTGGACCATTATTACTTGCTTTAAAACCATGGATGAGATTTTGATTCATTGCATTAGTAAGAAGAGCTGATAAGCCTTCTGAGCAAAGCAAGTAATTATAAGGTGATAAGGGATCACCTTGGCGGATGCCTCTTTGAGGATGAATGTTTTCTGCTGGGGATCCGTTGATGAGGACAGAGTAAGTTACTGATGAATGCAATTCATTACCTACCTGCACCAAACATTTGCAAATACCATTTTCCTTAATATAGCTTCAACATAATTCCATTCTACTTTGTCAAAAGCTTTAGTGACATCCAACTTCATGGCCATATAAGGGGTCTTGATTTTCTTAGTGCAGAGAGAGTGAATGAGTTCATGTGCTATAAGTACATTATCTTTAATTAAGCGACCAAGAATGAAAGCAGATTGAAACTCTGATAATAACTCATGCAACCACGGTTTAAGTCTCGATGCTAATACTTTTGAAACTATCTTATATGCAACGTTGCATAGACTGATAGGGCGGAAGTCTTTTACTTGGACATGGGATTTGATCTTAGAGACTAAGCAGATATTGGTGTGATTAATCTCCGAGTCTAGGGTTCCTGTTTGAAAGAAATGTCGTACAAAATTAATCACACCTGATTTGATGATGTCCCAATGATTTTTATAGAAAGCTGCCGTGAATCCGTCTGGGCCAGGAGCTTTGTCCACATTTATTTGAGACAATGATCTGAGAATCTCCTCTACAGTAATTGGTTCTGTAAGCTTGCACTCATATCTGGAGTTACTCGGGGATTGATATGCTGAAGGACTGCATCCACGCTAGTGCTGCGAGAAGAGGAAAAAAGATTAGTACTACTTGATGTATTTCCTCCTCTGTTTGATGTAAAGTTCCTGACTCATCCTGAATTGGACTTATGCGGTTGTGACTTCGCCTTTTTTTTGTTTTAGCATGGAAAATTTTTGTGTGTTTTGTCTCCAGATTGAAGCCATTGGATTCTACTTTTGATTCTCGAATACTCTTCTTCCAAACGAAACTCATTATGACGCTGTACTTTAATTTCTGAAATTAAGTGATCGTCTAAGGAAGAGGAATCGTATGCTGTTTGGAGATCTTTGTAGAGCTTCTGTATCTTTTTCGCAGAATTCCATGCATTTCTTTGCTTCCATTGGGAGAGACTTCTCCGACAATGTATAAGGGCTTCATGCAAAGCATTTGGATCTCTACACTTCCGAGACCAAACATTGCTAACGAGATCTTGGATCTCAACTAGATTTTTCCACCTGTTGAATTCCATGCATTTATTATATTTGTTTATACTTCTAATGTTTATATCCCCTTTCCCACTTGAAAACAAAAACCCTAATAACTATTCCCATCGACCGTGAGAAACATAAAGGATAGACTCCAGCCGTTGTGTACCACCATCACAGCCTCATCTCTTGTTGCTTCATATCCATTCCTTGAGCACCGTCGTGAACCACAAGCTGAGCAGCTGCCGATTGGATATGCACATCAGCGGCACTGCCGCCGCATCACCTCGGT